>JAPYZD010002026.1:4376-16762 GCA_030522725.1 Ichneumoninae sp. B BG-2022a
GGAACAGGGGAATCGAATTAGCGTTGAATGAACTAGACGTAAAAAAAGAAAAAAAAATTGAAAAAAAAAACTTATACGACATAGAAAACGAGGGAAAGCGTAGAGTCGATAAGTGCTGCTAACCGCGAGCTGATCGGTTCTTTCCATACGGCCCCGGTCCGCCTCCCGAGCCAGAGCGTGTCAAGAATCTGTACCGTTTTAATTACGAGAGCTCCGAGCACCGTCGGGGGTTCCCACATTTTTTTTTTATTCCTCCCCCCTTCACCTCCGAGGACGCTGGGCGATGCTTCCACGAGCATCAGTTGTTCATCGTGCCAACGAGGACTCCTCTTCCTCTGCACCCCCCCCCCCCCCCCCCCCCCCCCCCCCCCCCCCCCCCCCCCCCCCTCTCCAGTGCGTCCCCCCCCACAGTGTTAAAAAAATTGTAAATTTTATGTACCGGTCTGGGGGATTTTTAGGCAAAAAGTTGTGCATTCAATTCGGTGTTACATTTCGATGAAAAATGGATGTACTTTCACAGTGAAATTTAAAACACATTATTGCGGTTGATTTATATTAATCATTATTTATTGGAGCACTTTTATAGTAAAATTAAAGTAAGTTATTAGACATGATGTATTTATAAAGTTTTTAATGTACTGTATATTAATTTTAATCACAGTTGTACATTAAATTGGATACGCATTTTTCTGCAGTGAATCCTGAAAGGTGTATTGTATATAATAAAACAATTGTAAATGTAATGTACTTTTACAGTGAAGTTACGTAAATTATTGCAGTTAATGTTGTTTTATAGTTATATTTACTGATAACTATAAATATAAAGCCTGATAAACATAAAGCCCCGTTAAAAAAAAAAAAATTCTTACGACACTTAATGTACTGTTACTGAAAGTTTTTATGCATAAACTGGCACATTAAATTTTATGTATAATTGCGATAAAAAATTAATATACCTTTCCATTGAAATAAAAATAAATTATCAAAATTAAAGTACTTTCACAGTAAAATTAAGGAAAATTGTCAAAAAAATAAGTATTCCATATTTTTAATATACAGAACATACATTTTTCATCACAATTGTGTATGAAATTTAATGTACCAGTCTGTCCATAAAAACACCCCTACATTAAATTTCAAATCAACATTTTTTTTTACATGGTACAGACACCTCGCGAAACCGCGTAGAAAGGGGTTCGAAAGAATGATCGGTCGATGGACGCGACGTATGGATGGATCAATTGCCGGGCATCCCTCATTAACATCGTCGAGCATCGGTGCTCTCGATCAACGGCCAAGGGGCTTTAATTTTCACCCGTCATCGTCATTAGTTAGTACCCATTATGTGGAACCGAGGATTCGACCATCTGCGGCATGCGGGGGAATATGAATATGCGCGAATTGGCGCTGGAAGCCCGCGGGCTTTGTTGCATTACGTTATAATTGTCCTGTAGGGATATTAAACGCGCGCCGGCTCTGTCGGCGACCGCATGTGTAAAGCCCGCCCGAGCGTGTGTGTACAGCTTGCCCGATGCGACGCCAAACGGCATTCAATGCTGGAAATTCTCGGGCTCGCCGGGCGGACCAGCTGTGGATCAGCTGGAAAGCTTTGCCGGAAGCCAATGTTGGCCTGCTCGGATGACGCCGATCACGCTCTTCCGACTCGGACACAGCGAGACGCGCGATTCCGTGAACCGCGCCGAATCAATTACCGGAAATACCCTCTCATTTGGCAAGATCGAAGGTTTCGACCGGGACATGCAATCATGCGACCCACATGCGCCCCTCCGCGGGAATACGAGTGCAGTCAATTTCAATACTCTGACCACCGCATCGACGAATTGTTGACTCTTAATTGACCGTGCCGACGCTATGCGCGGTGAATAATTATGTTTACACGGGAGAATCGAGTGCGTTGCTTGTTACAGGCTTTCCCGTTGGAAATCACTCTGGAGACACTATTTTATCAACACTCGATGGCGCCCAACGCTTCCGCGACGGGAACGAAGTTGTGTTGATGAACATTTTTGGGATTTTTGTAATTTGGGAATTAAGGAGGGAGTCTCGCTGCGCGCTGACTTCGCATAAGTTCGACAACAATAAGAACAAATTGCAAGTACTTCTTGGTGGTGTAAAAATCTGAAAAAAATCATGTATACTAAAGGTTCTGAGAAGATTAATTTTGCATAATAATAATTGCAAAATGTTATCAACAAATTCATCAACAAATTCATCAACAAATTAATTGGTTAACAAATTACCCGGCAAAACTTTTTTTTTAATGAAAATGATTCGTTTATTTTTCTGAATACGTATGAATTTTTTCAGATTTTTAAGTAAACGTTGATTTTTGTTCTGTAAAAAAAAATCAACGATTTTTTATATATAGGAATATGTACAATGGTTATATACATTATTATATATGACGCATATATCATCAGATACATCTGAGTATATATTAGTTAATATATATAATATATAACCAATATTTATTTAAAGCAAGTAAATATTTTACTTAAACCAAATAAACGGTGGCCGTCAAATAATTTTTTTTTCTAGTTGTAGTATATCCTTTTATATATCTTCCTATACATCTGACATGTACTTCATTTTCATGGAGGATACGTCCTATTTTTTTTTTGTCGTGAATATCGCTCGAACGAAATATTCTATATTTCAACATGTACATTTATATTTTTTTTATGGACATGCTCTTTAATACATTTCTGAGAATCTTGAAGTTGAACCGGCGTAACGTCGATGCATGAAGTTTTCCTCGCGAATGTAAGCAGGATGTAGTTATCTCGGTACGGATTATCCGTCGAAGGCTTATAGAAGTATGTTAGGCCATTATAAGCGGATAATCCATTGTATAACGAGAATGTGCATTGCGGGCAAAAGAACTGGCGAACTTTGTTCCGAAGTTTGAAGTATCCTCGGGATCAGAAGAGGAAAGAGGGGGGATATTAAAAAAATATATATCCATTGTCGACATTGCATTAAAGAAGAAGGCTCGGATCTTTCTCGCATTGAATCTGTAGTCTGGTCTCTGCGTATTCACCGGGTCAGCGTCGACAATGGGATTGTCGATAGCAAAACCACCGACGGTTCGAACTTTATTAAAATTCTCACGGATCCTCGATATATCTTCCGTGAAGAAAAGCGCTCATCCGATCGGAATTAAGTAACGTAAATACAGCAGAGACAAAAAAAAAACTGAAAAAAATTAGCTCGATTACAAAATTTTATCCATACGAGATAAATTTCTTTTTTTTTTCAATGTATGATTTACATCGACTAACATTATATGCAAGTCTGACCAAAGCCTCCCTTGACCACTTGTCGAAGACGGCTCATCGGCGGAGCAGAATAAATTTAAATTTGAAAAAGAATAGCCGATTTATTAAAAATTATAAATTTTATCCCGCTAGACATAAATTCGGATTTTTTAATTTATTTTTTTCTATGTCCGATTTACATGCACTAATATTATATGCAGGTCCGACTAAAACCTTCCGTGACCACTTGTCGAAGTCTGCTCATCGACGGAGTAGAGTAAATTTAAATCTGAAAAAAATAAGCCCATCGATTAAACATTAAAAATGTTCCCCTACTGGACATAAAATTCGGATTTTTTTTTTCCTATATCCGATTTACATGAACTACTATTATATGCAAGTCCGACCAAAACCTTCCGTGACCCCTTGTCGTAGTCGGCTTATCGACGGCGCAGAATAAATTCAAATTTGAAAAATAGCCGATTGATTAAAAATTATAAATTTTATCCCACTGGACATAAAATTTAGATTTTTTATTAACTTTTTCTATGTGCGATTTGCATGAACTAATATTATATTATATCATCGGCGGAGCAGAATAAATTTAAATGGTACATAGATACGTTTTTTAAAAAATTGCACGTACCTAAATATAGACTTGAATTTAGCTGAATATAGCTGAATATAGTCGTTGAATTTATGCAAAGCCTTGAAAGCAGCAGGGGCGCCCTTATTCAAGGGTACACGGCATACGAGTGTAGACTGCATATAAAATCTGTCCATACCTCCATATGGACGTTTGACGGCCCGCCTTTGAATACCCAGAAGATACGTTTGAACGTTTAATCGGTACCCAATTGGGAAACGTACACTTAATTTCATGCGCCGGTGGCTGTACTAATTTGACGAGCCAGGATCAAACATACCGCGAAACGCGGATTGAGAACAAAACTGTATAAAAAAAATCGCACGAGGTACCGAAACGTGAGAATTTTTACATCCCTTTCCCTGGCCATTATCGCGAAGGGCGTTCGATGGCTCAGTTTTCGCTGTGAAGAGCTAAAAAAACTGACCTCTATTTTATTTATTTTATCGTCCTTTCAAAAATTTTAATGATAGTTCACATTAAAAAAAAAAAATGTAATCATGTCCGCAAATTTTTTTCAGACATTTTGATCGAGGATACGTTAGACCATTTAAAGTCTTAATAAAAAATAAAAATAAATATACATGCGTGTATATTTTTTATTCTTCCGAGCCAAATGGTCAAGTTCGTGCGCTCAGAATTTTTTTCTGAGCCTTTAATTACATGCCTTTAATTTTGGTAGTCACTTAAGTAATTATCTAATTAAAATTATTTATTTTATATTATAGTATCGGTACTAATGCCGATCCAGCACTCCGACTTTCCCTCCGCAATTACGATACTTTTATCGTCACTTCCGGTTTCCGCCCTCGAAGCATATTCCAGCGCCGATAACCCATAAATTCCTGCGCGCGCGCCCACCCCGATCTACATCATACTTCACATAACTAAAAAAAAACAAATTCTCCAATGCGCATGTATAACATACATGCGTAAGGGAGCGTCTCTCTCTCCTCCATTACTCGCAATGCCCCCACTAAATTTAAACCGTAAACTCCTCCGAATAGTATACCTCCCGCTAAGCAATAACGCACATCCACCGAGTCTCCGATACGCAGGGGAGAGCGGGGCAAAATGGGACAGTGGGGACAAAACTCAATTTTTCAATAATTTTTCGATGCCCCATATTGTCCCAACGATACATCCGGATTTTCAACACCGATTTGGCCCACTTACCGTCATCGCCACCATCCCAAAAGTTATTGGAAAATTGTGTTTTATCCCATTATCCCATTTTGCCCCACTGTCCCATTTTACCCCGCTCTCCCCTATTCCTCGTATCTCGAAGAAACGCATCATTTTTTTTTTTTTTGAACCCGCGTCTACGTATATGATCCAAGAAGGGTTTTACCTAAATAACGACATCGTTTTGCAGCACATAGGGTGATGTCGGTCCGACGCTCATATCGGCCGCCATCGATCTCGCCACCCTCTCCTCCCCTTCCTCCCTTCGTCCCATTCGGAAAGAGAAACGCGTATCTCCGGCTGGTCTGTCGCCGAAGGTACGATACACGTGGGGCCTCTCTCGGGTTATTTGCTCCATCGACGATGTCCTCGCCATCGGAGGACTCGAACTCCTTCGCTCCCATCCCGCTCCGCTCGGAGACGAGGGAAAATATCGCGGTCTCCGTAAAGACGTGACAGTAACAAATGCAGCCTCCGAAGGTGCAAGTTGCATGTTACGAGCGCGGAGGACCGCGGGCCTCGCGAGTTTCCTTCGCTCTCACGTGCGCGAGTAAGTAAAGTGAATTTCCGGAAAAAAAGTACCGCGAGCGCCCTTAACGTCGGATAGAGGAACGCTAACGGGTGCTGCGAGGCGTTCGTGTGCATGGGTTGGGTGGATGCGCGGAGCTTGGGGGTGCTGACTATCTATTGGACGACGATAATGGAAAAAACTTAGGGGTTCGCGAATCGCCTTAAGGGACAGGGGCAATGTGCTTATTATAGCATATTTGCTCAAATTTGGGCATTTGGCTTGGAGAAATTGGAAATATGTACATGCGGGGATATTTCTTATTTGGAGGCACTTTACTTTGCCGAAAGTTCGATCGGCCGAATCGATATATGTATATCGATAAAACTTAATTTTAATTCCTCATAGAGGAAGCTATGTTTTCGTAAAAAAAATGTTTTATTTTTTTAATTCCTTCCCTAAATTTAAGCCGGCTATTTTTTTCGAGAAAATGGGTAAAAATGGCCACTCATTTTCCGGGAGACATGGCCATTTATTTTTCGGAGAACATGGCCGGAGAACATGGCCACGTAACTGACCATTTCACCCGCAATATCCGGGAGACATGGCCATACCATGTCCCCCGGATATTGCGGGTGAAATGGCCAGTGCGGGCAGTAGTTTTGCCCAAAAACCCCGTTTTGCCCCGTTGCCCCATTTTGCCCCGCTCGACCCTATAAGACATGCTTTTTTGGGATCCCGATGCTTCTCTACGCCTAATTGACTACACTGAGAGAAGGACCCAGTAAAAATTACCGATCATCTAAGAAAAATTACCATAGCATACAGTAGTAGGGCGCCAGCGCGCCACCTATGGCAAAAAGTCTCAGATTTTCCAAGAATTTTTACCATAATATGTAAAAAAAAAAATTCTTATGAATCTGGTACTTTCCACTATGTGTTATGGAAATATCTCTCAAACGATATAGTAATTTTTACTAGATCCTTCTCTCCGTGTGCCATTATTATTGTCCCAAGTCACCCTCAGTGTCCGGGTGAGACGCCCGATCGCAAATATTTATTTATAGACCTACAATTAAATCACTAAATATTTATCTGTAGACCTACAATTGAATTACCTTAGTTTGAAGTTTCTAGAGTTGGTTACAGTAAAAAAAATGTTAAAGTTCAAAAAATCTTAAACCTCCAATTTTCGTTGTTTAAAAAACCATCGCCATATGACCCCGACTTACCCTACCGTATGTATCTCCGATCCGAATGAGGGTGGAGGTGAAGTAGGTGAAGTGAATTTCGGAAAAAAAAATTTACTTCGAGCGCCCTTAATGTTGGGTAAGGAGACGCGAGTGGGTGCTCCGACGCGTTGGTATGCGTGTGTGCGACTGGGGAGAGTACAGTGTGTCGGGTGGATGCGCGGAACCCGAGGGCGCCGACTATACGTTGGACCACGATAATGGAAAATACTTAGGGGTTCGCGAATTGCCCGAAGGGCCCGGAGCAATGTGCTTATTATGTAATATGTGTGAGGAAGACACGTTGGGCGCGTTATGAATTCTAAGCGCCACCATAGTTTTCGCCCCGGTAGTTCCGAACGACAAACATAGTTCGCGGAGTCACGGCCGAGTGCGGGAAGCTGCGAATGCTAAAAGTACCGCGGAGAGTCCGCTTGAGCGATGAAAAATGTACAATGGCATCGATTAATCCCTCACTTCGGACTTATTTTAGCGAAATAAAAATGATTTTTTTTTTCTATTTTTTTATCTGCACGAAATGTTTGTGTTGAGGTAATATTTTTTTTTTATAGACCACCCAGTTGGAGCGAGGTTTGACGTGAATAAAAATACGAAATATTGTCGTGAAAATTTGCAGCATCGAAATTACTATTGAGCACGAGAAATCGACCGAGACGTAAATGCACGAGATATTTATTGGAGAACCAAACGAAAGCTTCGTCGACTTATTTCGGTCCAAATTTAATAAACCTCCAGTTTAATAAACAAAAATGTATAACTTATTTTCCATTAAATTTGAACTTAAAGGATCAGTTAATTGAAAATTGACAATGACTCAATTTGTCGATAAATGTAATAAACTTTCTAACAAAAAGATTAAATAAATAAAAAAATCTCCAGCCCGTGCATTGCAATTCCATCCTCGACGAAGTAATAACAATTAACGATGTACCCGAAACATCAAAGAATGTAGTTCACTGTCGCTATGGATTTCACTGACGACGACTAACGAAATACAACACGTTGATCTCAATCGCATTTCGTGCGCTGATGGAATGAAAAAAGCTATGAACGTTCTATCGATCAAGAGCGCTTTTCCGGTTTATCGGTCCTTCCGTCGGTCCATCGAAGGCTTGTACTGCAACCCCCACCCTGCGACCCCAAAGTTTACCTAGTGCATACACAAAAAAAAAAAAAAATCACTTTAACGAAGCAACGGCAAAAAGCGTTTTCATATTCCATACATAATATTTTATAATTAATATTTCATATTTATCGTTGGATCCGATTTGATTTTATATTTGTTTGTTAATGCTTTAGTAGTGGTTTGAGGCAACATACAATTTGAGTTGCGAAAGAGCAAATTAAACTATAAAATAAATCATAAAATAGACTGTAATAAGGTAAAAGCGGGGAATATGACCCGGTCCATATATCATTGATTTACGTGTTAATCGAACTGGGCCATATTCACCACTTTTACCCTATGTGATAATCATAATAAAGCAATAAAATAACATAAAATAAAAATAAAAGTTAATTGAGTCGAGAACCTAAGCATGAGATTACTCTTATAACTGGAAACCTACAATATTACCCAGATAGCTATAGTTCGATGTACATTTCCAAAAATGTAATGAAAAAAAAGATAAAAAGAATAGAGTTCACTGCCACTGTAAATGTCACCGACGACAACTAACGAAATAGAACACGTTGATCCCAATCGAGTTTCGTGCACGGATGGAATGAAAAAAAGCTATGTACTACGTTTCATCGATCATGAATGATTGTCCGATTTATCGGTCCATCGGAGACAGTACTTCAACCCCCACCTTGCAACCCCAAAGCTTGCTGTTGTACATACAAAAAAAATAAAACAAATTAAAAAAATAAACTTTAACGAGGCACGGCAAGAAGCGTATTTATATTTCACGTATCATATTTAACAATAAATATTTCATATTCATCGTTGGATGTACAGATACAAAAAATGAATATAAAAAAATATATTTAAGAATAGAGTTCACTGTCACTATAGAAATACAACACGTTGACCCGAATCGAGCGTCGAGCGCGGACGGAGTAAAAAAGCTATGTACGTTTCATCGATCAAGAATAATTGTCCGGTTTATCAGTCCTTCCCGTCGGTCCATCAGACGCTCCACTTCAACCCCCACAACTTCGGCCCACGCGAAAAAGAAATAAATAAGAAATATACTTTAACGAGGCGACGGCGTTTGTGCCGTTACCTCGTTAAAGTATATTTTTCATATTCATATTTCATATTTATCGTTGGATGCACAGACCCAAAAATGTAGCGTTAAAAACTGCATATTTAAGAACGGAGTTTTGGATGGGATGAAAAAGCTGTGAACGTTTTATCGATCAGGAATGATTGTCCGGTTTATCGATCGGTCCATCGGTGGCTCACATAAAGCCCCACATCTTCAGCACACGCGAAAAAAAGTATATATAGTTTAACGAGCTTCAAATCATGCCGTACTACATGCAAAAAAAATCCCGGCAAGTGACCAGAAGTTTGATAAAAATTCAGAAGCGTTATTTATTTATTTAGGGGATATTTTTTAGGACCCATCAAATTGGGTTTATCGGTCGGTTCATCGGAGGCGTACTTCAATCTCCACAACGTCAGCACACGCGAAAAAAAATGTATATAGTTTAATGAGGCAACGGCAGTTTTGCCGTTGTCTCGTTAAAGTATATTTTTCATATTCATAGGGTAAAAGTGGGGAATATGGCCCGGTCCATATATCATTGATTTACATGTTAATCGAGGTGGGCCATATTCACCACTTTTACTCTATTTCATATTCTATAAGTGATATTTCATATATCATATTTCATATTTATCATTGGATGCACACATACAAAAATATAATATTTAAGATGGGCTGAAATGTAAATAATCTTTTAAATGTTCCAGCATCCATACCATCTAAAATATTGTCAATAAATACATTGACTACTACTACTATATTTAAGATTGGAGTTTCGAGTGCATATGGGATGAAAAAAGCTATGTGCGTATCGATCGATAACGATTGTCCGGTTTATCGGTCGGTTCATCGGTGGCGTACTTCAACCCCGACCCTGCAACCCCAAAACGTGTCGTACTGCATGCAAAAAAAAAAAAATATCGCGGCAGGTGACCCGAAGTTTGATGAAGCATCATTTATTTATTTGGGGGACATTTTTTAGGACCCATCGGCGGGCACTCGAGGCCGATGATGTCCGCGATCTCGAGTGAACCTCTTCGGTCCTCGCTATTGCTATTGCCGATGCTGCTGCTGCTGCTGTTTCTGGTACTTGGAAAAACGTGGGTCGTCGAGGGGATCCCTCCGATGTGTTACCGGGGGTGGGTTTCGGCGAGGGTGCTGGCGGCATCGACAGGGGTGGAAGAGAGCTGCCGCTGCTCCGCCTCCTCTTCGTCAGCTGTCCGACTGGATGCCGAGCGTCAGTACGCGTCGTGGCCTCGCCACGTGATTCTCGCGGATCCATTCCCGGGTTCCACCTCGCGACTAACCGGTACCGCTTTCTTACACCCGGATTATGTCAGCCTTCAGGACTTTGCATGGAACACATGCCAATTTTTTTTAGGAATTAAATTTCTTGAAAATAAAACAGAAAAAAAGTTAAATAAATTTTTCTTTTATTTGGCGTAAAAAAAATTAATATTACTTTGGCGTAAAAAAAAAATTAATATTACTTTGGCGTTAAAAAAAATTGATATTAGTTTGGCGTTAAAAAAAATTGATATTAGTTTGGAGTTTTTAAAAATTGATATTAATTTGGCGTAAAAAAGAAATTTGTGTTAATTTGGAATTAAAAAATGTATATTGATTTAGTGGCTTAATTTGATGATTTGTTGAACTTGTTCGGATTGGTGAATTGTATTTTTTTTTAATGAAGCGTCGATTCGAGAGACGTGGACAATGACTGTGTGATTGAAATTGGCGCGCCTCGACTGTGCGACGATAATGACGATGGGCATGATGGCTACGCCGATTTTTTTCTCGTGACCCTCGAAGTGAATCGCCGCTGGTATAGACCGCCGAACTACCGGACAAGTTGACGAGACAATTTCGGATAGACGCGATGGAGCCGCGCCGGAGGGGAGGATCGGAAACACGACGATGATGATGATTGTTGACAGCATCGTCGTCGGACACTGTCCGCATGCCAGGAGCGCCCGCTCGGTATGTAGACATACAAAAAATTGTACGACTTTTTTTCTTTCTTTTTTTCACAGTTGAAGTGCGGGAAAGTTTTGAAGGAAAACTGTGGAAAAAATTTGAATGGAAATCATGGAACAAATTTGAATGGAAATATGGAAAAAATTTGAATGGAAATATGGAAAAAATTTGAATGGAAATCATGAAAAAGTTTGAATGAATATCATGGAAAAGATTAAAATAAAAATCATGGAAAAAATTTGAATGAATATCATGGAAAAAATTTGGGTGAAAATCGTGGACAAAATTAGAGTGAATATGATGGAAAAATTTTGGGTGAAAATTGTGATAAAAGTTTGAATAAAAATCATGGAAAAATTTGAAAAAATTCTCAAAAGTATTTGAGGAGTCGACGCGTAAGTCGTCAAAATGTGATGATTTTTTTAGCGAGTCTAAAGGTGATTTTTCCTCCATAAACCTACCTATTTTTGATCCGAAAGTGCCTTCGATATACATATATGTTTCATTAAATGTTATTATTAACGTAATTAATTACATTGAAACTTCACCGTTTTCGGATGCTGTTTAAGCAGCGAATCGCGTGCGATCCCTCTTGTCAGATTTGCAGCTTCAATGGGGCGGGGGGTGGGGGGGATAACCAGACGCGGATTTATCGTTTCGGTCCCGCGGGAGTAAAAGGTCGTGGGGTAAGGGAGCGGCGGCAAAGTTGACGGAAAAATTCTTGCCTCGTTCGTTATAAAAATCACTACGTGCGCGATTGAACACTGGAGGCGTTTACATTTTCACCGGTGTGCATATTATCATAACGCATGTCAATTGTGTCGCGCTTGCGAGAATTGCTTTCATTTAGTGCGTTGCCGGAATAAAAAATGTTTTTAAAATATTTTTTAAGTGCGCGATGTTTGCCTTTATGCGCACATGTGTATTGAATTTAAATCGAATGCAGGCACTATAAAAACAAACTAACTTTATAAATTAACAACAAATAATTTATTTTACAATTAGGCTCGATTTTGCTTTTTCAACATTTTAAAAATTAACCTCATTAATTAATGAGAGTAATTTGTAAAAAGTTGAAAATATATAAATAAATTCGAACCTAGTGATGTTTTAATTAACGAGAGTAATTGTTAAAAAATTTAAATAAATCCGTTCCCGGTAATGTTTTTTTTTTTTTACTAATTGTTCATTTATTTTTAAAAATCAAAATCAATCTTCGTTCAACTGATTTTTGAAACGAGTACCTTTTTAAAATGATTTGGATTCTCAAAGATAAGGATGGTCCGTATTAACCCCCCCCCCCCCCCCCCCCCCCCCCCCCCCCCC
>JAPYZD010002026.1:16772-34307 GCA_030522725.1 Ichneumoninae sp. B BG-2022a
CAACCCGCGTTACCCGAGTTCCCCTGCGAGAGTATCGCGCGACCTTCCCATCTCGGGCGAATAATCGAATTTCATTTTTCCCCATCTCGTCCCTCGCGACTCCTCGCGCTTTAGAAAGAAGTGGTAATCGAACTATCGCGAGTGCCGGCACGAATAGCGAGAAAATAAAAAAGAAACGGGTAAACGATTCCACGAAAATTCCGGTACACATACCGGTCTGGATATAACTGTGCGATAAGTCGTAATTCAAGCCGAGCGGTGGAGAACTCTCGTGGCGAAGAACTTTTATTATAAAACTTCGATTTCGTTATTCGAACGTCTGGAGAGTTGAGATTTTTCAATTGGACATTATCGAATTATCAAGTCCCGCGAGACGCGACCTTCTGCTGTCTAGTATGTCGCGATTGCAATAAAAAATAATAAATAATCAGTCCGTATTTTATTTTTTTATTTTTTATATAATATATAATTTATATAATAATCAATATAAAATGGAATTATTTCCGGTTTCAGTCACGGGATATACGGATGGCTCATGCTTTACGATATCTCCTTCGCCCTCCGTGGGATAACGAGATATCAATTTCGGGAAGCTTTCGATCAAATTCGCTGATGCACCATATCGTAATTCGAGACATAAAAAAAAAATGATGTCGGACCCTTAACGATAATAACGTGAACCCTATTTTTCGCGTCAGCAGCCTTAAATCGGATGGGATCATGTTTGACACACACTGTATCATATCCGACAAAAAAAAGTATGCAGAAAAAATTATATATATGTTAAAAAATATTTAAACAAACAAATTTTTTAAGCGGAAATATGTGCATCGATATTTCCGGTTTGAAAATCAAATTTTTCGACCGGAAGTGACGTCATACCGGAAATACCTCATTTCCAGTTCGAAAATCAAATTTTTTCACCGGAAGTGACCAGAGAGTCCGGAAGTGACCGGAAGACGTACCGGAAATTCGTCACATCCGATTAAAAAATCTCATTCTTCAACCGGAAGTGACGTCAGACCAGAAACAAGTCGGAAACAGACGGAAGTGGTGTCATAAGTTCCCGGGTGATATTCCATATCACCCGCGTGGTCCGGGTGATATGGCCGATTGCAAATATTTATTTATAGAGTTGCAATTAAATCACGCTTCGAAAATATCGAAAGTCTGAGTGAATTATTTGAGTTCGATGTTTCTAGAGTTGCGACCAATATTTAAGGTTTTTTTTTAAGGAGGGAGTCTCGCTGCGCGCTGATTTCGCATAAGTTCGACAACAATAAGAGAAAATTGCAAGTACTGCTTGATGGTGTAAAAATCTGAAAAAATCATGTATACTAAAGGTATTGAGAAGATTAATTTTGCATAATAATAATAATTGTAAAATGTTATAAACAAATTCTTAAAAATATTAATTGGTTAACAAATTCCTCGGCAACAAAACTTTTTTTTTATATGAAAATGATTCGTTTATTTTTCTAAACAACCGTTGATTTTTGTTCTATAAAAAAAATAAAAAATCAATGATTACTTAAAAATCTTCATTGCTTAAAAAATCATCGCCGTATCACCCCGAGTTACCCTAGGTATACGTTTTTTATCATGGGCAATCCCGCCGTCTTTGCTCGATTACTCAAAACAACGCGAGATCGCATGGATAATCCGAATAAACTGTGGTTCGTTTTCCTCGCATTATTTGGGAAATTAGGTGTCTCGCGCGACCGCAAGCTTCACCCCCGAATCGACTTCCGGTCGCCGGCCCTCGAGTCGTCCTCGCCAGATAACGACTTCCCTCTGAGTTTACACATTTATAATTACTGCTTATATATTTGCGGCAATTTATTTTCCCTCCCACGGCACTTCTTGGCAAGGGTACCAGAGAAATCCTTTAAGATCTCGTTCTCGAGATTCCGGTTGTGTGACGTAGAGCGTCGTTTTGTTAGCGAGAGCGGAAGAGAGCGGTCCACGCGCCCGGTGGGGTGGCCGCGTTTAGCTGGCGTCGACCCGCGGGGCTGTTTCGAGATCTCCGTGTAAAAGTTATTCTCCGCTTTTAGTTCGAGCCCCGACGGGGGGTGTCGAGCCGGAGAGGAAGGACCGACCGGATAAAACAAACCCGACGGGGCAACTAATTTTTCATTTTTCTATCGTTTTTAGACACTCACTCCTTATGTGCAAAAAGTTGCCTATTGAAACCGCTTTTTTAACATTTTAAGCCCTTCGGACGCCCGTGTCATAGTACAGCTTCGCAACAAATTTAACCAATCAGTACTGAATGAATTAGACACATAAATATATTTTTCACCGAGACACAAAATTATTTTTCAGTCACTCCTTACATGTAAAAAGTGTCTATTGAAATCGCGTTTTTACATATCTTCGCAATAAATTAAACCAGTTAGTAGTGAATGAATTAGACATATAAATATATGTTCGAAGACTCAATAGTTAAGAACAAAAAAATATATATTTTTCCATGTTTTAGTTCATCGGACAACCGAATCATACACAATAAAAAAAGTTTGTACTTTTTACAACTTATTGTCCACAAACGGCCACAATTTTTTACTTGTTAACTGTCCGGTCGCACCATCCGGCTTCTAGTTTTATAAAGAAAAGTACAAACTAAAATTGTTAATAAGATGAGAAATAAAAGGACAAGTTTGTATATTCACGCCTTAACAAACGAGTTTTCCGCTTATTTAATAAAATTATTTTTACGAAACTTCGTATTCCTATTTTACAAAATTATTTTTTACTCACTCCTTACATGTAAAAAGTGCCTATTGAAATCCCTTTTTTTTATATATATTTTAATCCCATCGGACTCCCGTGTCATAGCATATCTTCGCAACAAATTAAACCAATTAGTATTTAATGACTTAGACACATAAATATATATAGATAGACTCAATAGTTAAGGAAAAAATATGAAAAAAATAGGTTTAAATGATATAAATGAAAAAATTGAATCCATAATATGCTGTTCTCCAATCATATAACACGATTATTACCACTTTTTAAATACTTTTAATCGTTTCTATGTAATTATTTTTTTTATACTTCAACTGTTTTTTTACGCTTTGAGAGAAAACCGAGAATCGATTGGCTTTTACTCTCGGGAAGCAGAAACTGAGGTTTTTGCGCGAACACTTTCTCGTCTCTGGTCGATCGTTTCTGTAGTTTCCGAACGGCTAACGAGTCAATGGAGAACGACGATTGGCCGTGCCGACTTTCATCGGGGCAAGAAAGACATCACAGAATGCGGTGTCTGCGGAATACGATACACCTGAGACGTGGGATTTTTTTTCGCGACTTGGCTACCGTTTTAAGCGGGTCAAGAACGAACCGGCGCCTTTTTTTCTTCTGTTTTTAACGTCCCCGAGAAAGACCGCGAATCGTGACGGAAGAATCGCACAAAATGCTGAATTCCTTGCAAATATACCGGAAAACATTTTTTTTTTTTAATGTCTAAGACGTTAAAAAAAATTATGGTGCATTAACGACGGGTCAAGAGCGTTTTTAACGTCCGCAAAAAAAAACCGTGGATCGGGACGGAAGAATCGCACGAAATGCTAAATTTCTCACGATCCTTCCGGATTTTTTTTTTACTTCAGAAAAAAAATCGATATTTTGGTGAATCAATAACGGGTCGAACGCGACCCGGCATATTTTTTTTCTTTATTTTTATCATCCCCAAGAAAGTCTGTACATTGTGACAGAAGAATCGCACAAAATGTAGACACCTGACGTTTTTTCTGGAAAACATTTTTTTTAAGTCGTTAAAAAAAAATGTAATTTTGACTGAAGAATTGAACAAAATGCTAAATTGCATTTTTTTTAAAGTCCTTAAAAACAAATAAAAATTTTTGCGAATCAATGTATTGTCTATCATCCGATCTTCTTGTTTTTACTTATTTTGCTTCACTGTGTGTGCAATTAAAATGGTAGCGTATAATTTCAACTCTATCCGGGCCAAAAGGCGTTACTTTCCTCATCATCATATTTGAATTTCGTGACAGCTTGAAAATTATGAATGTGGCCGGGACCATTTATAATCGATTTACGCGTTAATCACGCTGGGGAGTATTTCCCACTTTTACTGCACACAATGAATATGACTCAATCACCAAACATCCCCGACAGGAACGTTTGCTGCGCTCAGAATTCTCACAGCACTGGTGACAAAACCGGAAACCAAAACATACAATTACAATACGATTACAATTTTTCTCAACCCATTAAATTAATTTCCTTACGACCGCTGATTTCTCTACCATTTGTTTAATTGAAAAAAAATAATAGAAAAATCAGCGATCATAAAAAAAAATCAATAAAACAATTAAAATATTTAATTTTGTACTCCGTAAAAATTTTATATCAATAATAACCCTCAAAAATCAATGCCCGAATAATACTTATCCACGATATTGTTCGTCCCGTATTTGGTCCTGGATTTTTTTTTACTCCGCAAATTACGAAAATGAAATATTCACGATCACGAATTTTACCCTGCATTCATACCTCGTATGTTACACTCGTCACAAAACCAAAAAAGCATACACGATTATATTTTTTCTTATCACAATAAATAAATTTCTTTACGACCGCTGATTCCTTTACTATTCGTTTAATTGAAAACAAATATCGATCACGAAATCAGCATCACGAAAAAAAAATCTCTAAATCAGTAAATCAATTAAAATGCTTAATTTTACAATCCGTAAACATTTTACATGAATAAAATGCCGCAAAAATCAAAGACCGAATAATGCTTATCCACGACATTGTTCGTCACATATTCAGTCCCGATTTTTTCTTGCTCCACAAATTACCAAAGCGAAACAAAAACTAAATATTCACGATCACAAAGTTTACTCTGCTTACATACCTCGTATTTTTTTCCCCTCTGTGATGTCTTTATTAACATCCGGGAAACTCTCGGCGTATTTAGGTTACCGCAGAAGGGCAGTGGGGGGAGGTCGGGGAGAACGGGGAATGAAGTAGTGGAAGACTGAAGAGGATGAGGTACCACGAGGTATGCGCGACGCGGTCTCCGGCATCGACCATCTTTGAAGAACTTCATCGAGAGGGTGTACTCGTCCCTTCTCCATGTCGTTCGTAGCTTTGAAAAAAAAGAAGAAAAAAAAGTGCTGCATATCACTGAGCCAGCTCGCTCCTGCTATTAGTACCGGAAGACGGCGCTGAAGTGTGCTCATTGCAGCTTCCACGTCTCGAATGTACACGCTATAACTACCGTGTTTATCTGTAACGACCGAGCTGTGATTACTCAACTAGAGTTACCTTCGGCAAAGCTTTCGAAGCAGCTATCCGTCAACTACTTGCACAGTTCTTAATCTTATCCGCAAAGGAATATGTCCATGGCCGACAAAAAAATTATAGATCAAGGATTGCTTTATCGAGATTTTGCTTTATTTAAGATTAAAACTGGCAAGGGAAAAATGAATATTGCTGAATGCGCGTTAGGATATTTCGTACGAATAGGATTAATCCTGTTATAAAAAGAGTATAAAGGCTAATATATTAGATATATTCTTTGCGACATTTAAGTAAAAGTTATTAAGTATATTTCATACATTACGTAAACTTTGAAGCAGCTATCCGTCAACTACTTGCACAGTTCTTAATCTTATCCGGAAAGGAATATTTCCATAGTCGACAAAAAATTCTAGATCAAAGATTGCTTTATCGGGATTTTGCTTTACTTAAGATTAAAACTGGCAAGGGAAAAATGAATATCGCTGAATGCGCGTTAGGATATTTCGTACGGATAGGATTAATCTTGTTATAAAAAGAGTATAAAGGCTAATATATGAAATATATTTTTTGCGACATTTTCTAGTATTTAGTAGAAAAGTATAAGTAAAAGTTAGTATATTTCATATATTACGTAAACTTTCGAGGCGACTACCCGTCAACTACTTGCACAGTTCTTAATCTTATCTGGAAAGGAATATTTCCATGGCCGACAAAAAAATTATAGATCAAGGATTGCTTTATCGGGATTTTGCTTTAAGATTAAAACTGGCACTGGAAATAATAAATGTCGATATTTCGTACGGATAAGATTAATTATTGTTGTATGTAAGTGTATGCGCTCACCAGGGAAAACTCCATGAAAAAGAGTATAAACTGTAATATATTTTTCATATATTAAATATATCCTTTTTATTTTTTTTTCTATGCGGAAACTCGGTGGAAGTGGCAAGTATCAGGATCGAGCTTTTATAGAAAACACGATGAAAAAAAAGAAAAAAAAGTTGTGAGGTCTCCGCACGTGACGTTCAACTCGACGACTTATGTGGCAGTGAATTTTGCAATTTTCCGGAACTCGCCACCTTTTTCCCGGAATATGCGATTTCCATCAAGTCCCTCCGATAACCCACGACACATCGCTCCGTCGAATGGTATTTCGCTCCGCGAATATACCGTATTTGTCGAACACTTAAACCGCCCCCGATTTGTCCACTTTGAACGTGAACTGCGTTACTTTTTCCTCGTCGGAGCTTCCCATTGGTTAACATATCGCTCTTCACGATTTTTCCTCGCGTACCATATCAGTTGAAGTAATGCATCTGAACGCTTCACTGACGGTTTGGCAATTTTACGAGATTGGCACTGAAATTATTATTATTTTTTAGGCTCTTTAAAAATAATGGAGCGGAAATTACAGTAAATTCAGGAAATAAAAATGTAAATTTCGTTCTTTAATTTTTTTTTATAATTATCTTTCTGCATTCTTTTTTTGGATTCCATTCTTTGAGAAGAATGGAGCAGACATTACACTGAATTTGGTAACTAAATTTTTTTATTTAATTCTTTAATAAAAAAAAAACATTTTCGTTTGCTTAATTGAAAAAAAGAAAATTCCTGATTTGTCTCTTTGGACGATTTCCCTTACCGGACACGCGATGATCCTTTTCTCGATTTGTGGATTCTCTGACGTAAAAAAGGACTTCCAGTAATGAACATAAAGTCCAAAGAGTGGTTAAAAATAAATAAATAAATAAATAAATAAATAAATTGAACAGAAAATCATTCGAAATCCACCATTCCCATGATCGGCCAGTCCTGTCTCTCGCTTCATCCTCTCGCCTTCCGAGGTCAGTATCTGCATAACTCAGCAGGACCACCGGCCGGCGGAAGTGCCCCGAGGGATTCCAGTTTCGTAAACGGAAGCGCTGTGTCGTCAAAGCCGATAAACACCGAAAACCTCTCGTCCACTGTCTGGCGCTGAAAAATCTATCAGTCAATTTTTCCCGCAGGGCAGAGGGCGGTGTTTCGCTGTACATTAAGGGTCGAATGCTCGACCCTCGAAGAACCACCCAAAGTAAGAATTGCCACGAATTTATTTTATTTATCGACAAAAAAAATAATAATAAAAAAATACAAAAACAATAAAATACAAAAAATCTCACATGACGCAGTGCGATTTAGTGGATGGCGTTTCGGTGCGACGGGCTGCATCGAGGAGCGTTGAATCGCACGACGGGCGATCGGACAATGGCGGAAGAGCGCCGAAGAGTCGAAACACCGGAAAAAAAAAAAAATGGTCGTTGCTGAATTTGATTGATAAAATTAGAGGGAGGATGAAGTTTGCTTCGGTAGAGCTTTGAGATGCGCGCCGTCCGTTCGATCCCGGGCATTTCCGATTCACTCGGTTCCTTGATGTTCGGGCGGCGTGCCGGCTCTCTCGACGTCTCCCCGATCCTCTTCAAGTTCCATGCTCTCGTTGTCGGCTGCGTCCTCGTCCATCTCACCTCGCCGCTCGTCGGCCTCCTCCGGCGCCGACTCCTGCCTGCTGTCTCGCTGCCTCTGCTGGCTACGTCTTCTCGTCGAGCGCTTCGACGACTTTCTGTGACCCTCGGCGTCACCGTCGCCCCGTCTCGAGGGGCTTCTGCTCTCTGTCGAATGAGATAAAGGGCCACACGATCCATAGCACCGGACATCAAAAGCGATCAAAGATCTCCTCGTTGTCATTCATTTTTATTTTTTTTTTCATTGCTTTACTATCAGTTCGTACCGATGTTTACTGGTGGGTCTTGGAGGAAACACGTCACTTCCGGTTTGATCGTCTAATTTTCCGACCGGAAGTGACGTCATCTTGGAAATACGTCACCTCCGGTTTGATAATCTAATTTTCCGCCCGGAAGTGACGTCACCGCGGAAATACGTCACTTCCGGTTTGATAATCTAACCGATTTTTACTGGTGGGTCTTGGAGAAAATACATCACTTCCGGTTTGATAAGCTAATCCTGTAAATCCGTACAATAAGTCACTTCCGGTCCGAAAAACTCACTTTTCGATCGAAAGTGACGTATTTCCGAGATGACGTCACTCCCGGTCGGAAAATTAGACGATCAAACCGGAAGTGACGTATTTCCGAGATGACGTCACTTCCGGTCGAGAAATTGGATTTGCAAACTGGCGGTGACGCACTTTTCGGTATAAAGTCACATCCGGTCGGAAAAATGGGATGTTCAAACCGGAAGTGATGCCAATTCCAGCCAAAAAGCGAGATTTTTAAAACGAAGGTGACATACTTCCGTTGTGGCGTCACTTCCGATCGAAAAAATGGGATTTTCAAACCGGAATTTCACATTTCCGGTACAATACCACTTCCGGTCAAAGAGCGAGATTTTTAAAACGATACTAAACGGTAACGTACTTCTGTTACGAAGTCACTTCCGGCCGGAAAATAAGATTTTCCGAACCGGAAGTGAGGAATTACTGCCCTCCCAGCGGATGGGTCAAATATACGAACAAACCCACAATTTTCTAATATATGTAACACTTTTTTTACCGTTCGCCAAGTGCTTAGATCTTCGACTCCTGTGTTTCCCCTGGACCGAAGCGCTGTCGCCGGAGACATCCGAATATCTGTCCTCGTTTACGCCCCTCATCTTGGGGCTCTTTCTCGTGTTTCTCGCGTCCTCGTCTTCCTCCTCCTCCTCCTCGTCGTCGTCCTCCTCCACCTCGTCGTCGTCGAATCTCTTCGACATCATTCGTCGCTTTCGGGTCGGCCAATCCTCGGCCTCGTCGGCGTTGCTCTTCCGTCTCGCACGCTTGTTCAACTTTCGCGCTCTTCTCTCCATCATCGCGGTACGCCGCTTCGTGACTTTTCTCCGGTTAGCCCGCGTCGAACTGCGCCGACGAGTCTTTCGCGCGGCACGCTTCCTTCGACTTGGCCTCCAAAAATAATAGACAATTTGATCAACAGTATTTCCTTTTCCGGAAAATTTACCCGTGAAATTCAAGAGATTTTTTTTTGGTTTTTTTTGTACTTTTGTCTATCCTGAACTCTTCGGGATGGATCGGTACCGCCGATCGGCGGCTCGTCGCTCATTTCGTTCAGCGGGTCGGCGCTCCTGTAACTGTCGACCTCCTCGTGACGACTGTGCTGATGATGCTTCATCGGATTCAGGGCTATCTGCATCTTGTATCGACCACTCTTGCAACGGAGCAGACCCGCGTTCACTGCGTGCTTCAGCGCTCGACGCACCTATCGATTATAGATCATTATTTTTGAGACACTAATAATTCGGGAAAGGTTCTTTTTTTACCTAAAAAAGGCCTCAAGGTGCGTTAATTGATGAGAAAAATTGCGAAAGCAGTCGTGGCCTAAGATACGTATTAAGCGATAGGAGCGATAGATTATAGATCATTATTTCTTATACACTAATAATTCGGAAATTATACAAAGGGACTTTTTGAAACTAAAAATTTTTATGACATACATTTTTTTCCGTCGCGAGACATTTTCGGGGATAATAATCAACGTTTTTGGCTCACCTGCATGGTGAGGTTTCTCGGCGGTCCCGAAGAATTCCGTTTGACGAAGTCGAGGACGTCTCTGGTCAGCGAGCCTTTCCCGTCGCCCAGATGGGTCACGGCTTCGAGGACCCGCGCCATGAGTTTCGGATTCGACGGACGAACCATCTTTCGATTACGAAGCTTGGTCGCTCCAGCGGAAACGGGGCGAAGAAGAGGGTGCGTGTCCGCTTGGCAATAATCCAGAAGGTTCAGACGAGAGCCTCGCTGTTGAAACTCGGCATTGACACGACCATACTTAAATAAATAAATAAAAATATAAATAAATAAATAAATAAATAAATAAATAAATGCTCTCCAATCCGAAGATTTCCTCACCCGACGGAAAGACGGACGGGCTTGACTGACGATGAAAAAATAATCTCCAGGAAAAAAATTTAGCGTCACGACGAAACTCTTCTCCCAGCGGGTATTGAAAGACCAAAAAAACAGCGCACTGCTTTTCTGTACAAAAACAGCGATGGAAATAAATAAATTGAAAAAAAATAAAATAGAGAGAAAAAAAATAGAATAAAATAGGCCGAAGAACGGAGAGGTTCGGGACTGTAGAATTTGACGCGAACCGGAATTTAATCAGAGCACAATCTCCAGGGTGCCTGAAGTTGAGAGTGAAACGAGAATCTGTTGTTACCGGTTGCCAGGCTCTCCCATTCGCCTGTCGATACTTCAGCGCGGTCCCTTTCTGTGCTTTTGTTTTTTCTTTTTTGTATTTTTTTTTTAATCTTCGTCGAGCGTCCTAGAAAAAGTTTTCTCGAAAAGTTGAAGAGAGTTCACGTCGTAATATCTTCGAAAATCTGGCCCAATTTTATTTTTTTAATGCAACTTTTTAATAATGATCTAATGTTAGTTCAGAAAAAAAATTGTACAATGTAGTCTGGAAAAATTAATTTTTTAAAAAAGAATGTTGCTTTTTGCGCTTCACCATATGCAGCTCATGCCAGTTGACACAATTCATGTATCTCGGAATCCACGGACAGAAACAATTATTAGAAATTCTTTAAAAAAGGCTTATTCATTATTTCACAATACTTGAAATTTTTTGTTCCAAAAATTAGCATTCTTTTAAGGTAGACCTTCTGAATAGTATTCTTTGCATGAAAAATCATGCATATTAAAGGTGCTGAAAAGATGAATTTTGCATAATAATAATTACAAATTGTTGTTAACATATTGATGAAAAATAAAATTGTCCAACAAATCTCCCGGAGACTTGACTTTTTCTAAATGAAAGTGCTACGTTCACTTTCCCGAATAAGTGTGAATTTTTTCAGATCGTTAAATTCACTTCGATTTTTTTTAATGCTAAAAACGTGTAGAAAGTTACGAAATTCAAAGCGAAGTTAAAAATCTGAAAAAATGCATATGTGTTCAGAAAAATGAACGAATAATTTTCATTTTAAAAAAGTTATGTTTCCAGGAAATTTGTTGACAAATTTTATTTTCTATCAATTTGTTAATAACATTTCGGAAGTATTATTGTACAAAATGAATCTTTTCAGCATCTTTAATACGCTTGATTTTTTCCGATTTTAATACCATCGAGAAGTGTTTACAATTCCCGCTCATTTCTCTGAAACTTGTGCGAAGTGAACACTATTCGCAAGGTTCTACCTTAGAAAGTATCGGACAAAATAAATGAATGAAAAAAAATTCTACAAAGGGGGAATCGCGAGTGGCAGAGAAAAATTCACGCGCAAAGAGCAAAGGGAATGTTCGCGATTTGGCGCCTCTGCAGTAGGCTGGTTTTCTCTCCCTCCGGTGGTTAACTCTTGCTGGAACGCTAACTACACAGTCCGTAGCCGCACGCTCTCCGCTCGTTCCATGCGGCGTGTGTGTGCTTGTGAACCGGAAGTTTCCTCTGGCGCCGAATCGAGCACCGCCCCGAGAGAGCACCAACAAACTCTCGCTTCCAGAGTGCGCAAATAGTCCTGATTTTCACATGTCACCGCAGTTCCAAATTACGTATCAAATTCTACTCGCGGATGCGGAAGTAGTAGTAGGATATTAGGATCAGACACCTCCGAGGGTGCCGATTCTGATTGCGCGGGGACACACGGATGCCGTTTCTAATTAGGAACGAACAAGTTTTCCATGATAATCTGTGCGCAATTTATCGAGGGTCAATTGACGATGGACTAATGATAGCGGGAAATAATGTAAACCAGCGGTACGCAGCTTAATGAATTTGTACGTTTAACGAACTTTTTTGTCCACAAACGGCCAAAATTATTTTCATGCGTATTTTACAAAAAATATTGTAAGGTTAACAGACTTTTTTGTAAAGTCGACCAACATGTTTTTGCAAAATGGATTTTTTTTTGTAAAAATGAATTTTTTTTTTGTAAAAATGGAAATTTTTTTGTAGAAATGGAAATTTTTTTGTAAAAATGGATATTTGTTAGTAAAATGGACAATTGATTGTAAAATGGACATATTTTTTGTAATTTGGATAATATTTGTTTGTAAAATGAATAACAAAATAATTGTGGACGATGGGATCTATTTTTACTGTCTAATGATCGATTAAGTATGGAACGTGGGTTTGACGCAAAAAAATGTATCAACCCTAGGGGGAGCGTCACACAGAGCCAGTATTGGCGCAGAGCATCGGCCAGTGTCGGCCCAACGTCGCCCAGCACGTGTCCCGCGTGTCCTCCCACCAGCGCAGGCTGTTAAAGTGGTGACATATTTTCCTGCCCATTTTTTTCTTCGTAAATAAATAATCGTCTGCTCACCCAAAGAGCTCTGCAAGTGAAAAAATAAGCTACTCGGCAACAGTACGAAATTTTATATTTTTCAGTATTTTTTAAATCACATTTAAGTCATATTTAACTAAAAACAAAAACCGATTTATCGGTATCCGCTCGAGCGCTTTCAAGCGGCGCCCGGCCCACACGCGCAGAGGCACGCGATAAGACAATTATAATAAAATGAATGAACAGCGATACCGTTGGAAATTCGCGAGCGAAAAGCGCCGAAAATAGCTTTCCGAAGGGTAGAAACATAAAGGGTGAAAACAGCCAGAGGCAGCAAAACATTCAACGCTTGAAATAAACCGTTCCGAGTGCGCTTTGATGTTCGCCACTTTTTTCGGCCCGTTTCCCACTATCTGCTTATCCCCGCCAGGCCGAGCCGCATTCTTCGCGAGTGTTCTCCAATTCCGTCCCTATTTCTATTTTTTCCCTAATTTTTCGGCCCAATTTTTATTTTTATTTTTCATCCCCTAGTCACCTCTCACGATTTATTCGCTCGTCCATCCGGCGCCTAGCCGGTCGCCAATTACAATTTCAAAAGAACAATAATACCCGGGGCACGGATTGAATTTCATCCCTCGATCAGACACGATCGAAACGCTTCGTACACAATGCAAAACAAATCGCGCACCTTCGCGCCACGATTTTTCAACCATTTTTTTTTTTTCATCCCCTCGCGACGAGTCTCGCCTCTCTGATTCCGCCGATTGATCCGTTCGGTAATTTCATTGCTCGCATCGGCACACAGCGCGACACTTTTTATCCTTCCCACATCCCTCATGTATTTACATACCCATTTTTTTTTCTTTTTGCTTCCTCATAGAGGAAGCTTTGTGATGGTGAAAAAAAAAAATGTTCGAGATAATGAAAACGTGTTCAGAATATTCCAAAACATCGAAAGATCACATTTAGAAAAAATGTCCAGATGTATGTGTGTTTGTGTGTGTGTGTGTATGAATCGGACGTGAAAAATTCAAAACGGTATAACTCGAGAACGCGTTGACCGATCATGCTGAAATTTGGCACACAACATGTGTGATCAATAGTCAACATTTGGTCAAAATTTCGTCAAAAAATGTTCAGTTGTTTTTTTTGTACGCCATTTTTAATTTGGTCAAAAATGTCGGTTCACGCTCTAGCACTCACAATTTTTTAGCTATCGGGCTAAAAACGTACAGAGATAGAATATGATCATCCGATGATCCCATTAAAATTTCAATAAAATCGATTGAACCGTTTAAATTATATGTAATTTTGAAATTTTTATGCAAAACGGTCAGCCGTTTTGCATAAAAGTCTAAGACGTTGACGTTGAAAAAAGTTGAAAATTGAAATTTCCATATCGCTTCTTCACGAAACTTGAAAATTGAAATTCGCGAAGCTTCCTCGTAGAAGAAGCGATATGAAAATTTCAATTTTTTTATCGTAGAGTTTATGCGATTGCACGCGCTGGTTGCTGCGAGTACTTATATTAAACACCGTGTAGCGTACACGGTTGTTGTTTTTTATATTGTTGATATATTTTGTGGGGCTGTGTATTGGAAGTGAAGACAAAAAAAAAATTATTCCACACGGGTCGGAAGATTGCATTGGTCGACACACCGTTCGGGATTACCGCGGCGTGTCGCTCCGCTGGGAGAGCCCGACACCGCGCCGAACGAGCGGTACTCGCAAGGGTGGCGAACGGGGTGGATAGAAGAAGAGCTATAGATGGGTCGTTGGATTTACACGAGAAACTTCCCACGGGGAAAGTATATACTCCGGTAACGCATTTCGACGGGAGCCGCGACGAACTGGCGTGGATACGGCAGGGGCAAAAAAAAAAATGAAATAAAAAAATGCATAAATATCGGTGTCTGGTGGGACGGTTAAAAAAAAGAGTGCGAAAAACGGCGGAGCGAGATTTGGTGAACATACAAGTCGATTTATTTGCTTTAACGACGGGGATTGCAATTTCGGTTTTTTTTTTACTTTTTTAAGCGGAAAGGAAGAAAACGAGAATTTAAGTCCGGGAAACTCTTGTGGCGTGCGAAAAATTAAAATATATCGATTTATTTACTTCGAGGAAGGGAAATGTAATTTCGTTTTTTTTTTAATGCGGGATTGAAGAACATCGAAATTTAGCTACGAGAAACTGTCGTAACTTAAAAGCGACATTTTTTAAAGAATTTAAACCACGTCTGTTTGTTCTTATGCGAGGATTTTTTTATTTTATATTTTCCGTGATTATTGACCATCTATTCAACTTTTTTTTCAGATCAGGTCGGAGAGCCCCTCGGCTAAGTCGCATTGATGAACGGATCGGCTCGCGGAAGCACAAGCACAGGGGGATTCCCGTTGGAGCGGAACAATATGAGGCAACGAGTCCTGCTCGCCGTCGCCAACCTCATCACGTCGTATGCCTCGTTTGCGTAAGTTTCGCATCTTTCGTACATATGTGACTGGCAGGTTATCGTCATAGTCCATCGACCTCACAATGAATTATTGAATTTAGAAACCGCAAATTTACATTTCCGAAAATTTATCAAAAAAATTCACTTCCAGTTTAAAAATCTCATTCTTCGACCGGAAGTTAAGTCACACCGGAAATACGTAACTTCCGGTCGAAACATAAGACTCGCAAACCGAAAGTAACGTTATTTCGGTACGACTTCACTTTCGATCGAAAAGTGAGATTGCCGAACCGGAAGTGACGTATTTCCGATCCGCATTTCCGGTGTTCCGTCACGTACCATCGACAAATAAGATTTTCAAACCGAAAGTGAGCATTTTCGCTATTCCGTCACTTTCGGTGGACTAATAAGGTTTTCAAATCGGAAGTGAGGTATTCGGTCACTTCCGGTGGAAAAATGAAATTTCCAAACCTTAAGTGACGTATTTCTGATATTCCGTCACTTCCCGTCGAAAAACAATATTTTCAAACTGAAAGTGATGTATTTCTGGTATGACGTCATTTCCCGTCGAAAAATGAGATTTCCAAACCTTAAGTGACGCCTTTCCGGTATTCCGTCACTTCCGGTCGAAAAACAAGATTTCAATACCAAAAGTCGTCATTTCTGGTCGAAAGATGAGATTTCCGGACCGGAAGTGACATACTTCCGGTCCCCAAATATCGGCAGAAATTTATTTCGACGAACACGATGCGATTTCCATCCGTCCCTTCTCGTGCCACGTCGTACGCCAGAAGTTTCGTGATTGAATGTCAGTAAACGTCAATGACGAATCCGAGCGATAAACAATGGGTGCGCGCAATATAGATAGCGGAAAACGAGAGGGACTGTCGCGGCTAATCGACCCTTAACCCACCATGGGGTATCGCACGGGTGCCCGACCGGGCTGCCATCGGAGTGCTTTGAGCGCGATAGCGAGCCATGCCGGTACATGTGTTCGGTTGACCGCGGAGGGAAAGAGCTAAGCCGCGGGACGCGGAGCCGGAGTTCATACAGAGGATAATATATCTCCCCCCGCGAACCTCCCCGAACCCGCTGCATGCCGACGGAACGATTGGTAGATGCGTGACGCTCGATTAATGCTGCAGATCGCCCTCGAATCTGTTCTCATCGAATCCCCCACACCCGGGTCGTCGGACAATTAACCCAATTCTCGTTACGAAACTCTATCGAGGGAGAAGAGAGTTTTCTCTGTAGAGTGCAAAAATAAATTGCTAATTTAATGTACCGGGACTTGAAATTTGTTCACATCACTTGCATTAATTGAAGATCGATATACTTTTTTTTTACTTGAAATAAAAATATCCGCTGTTAAAATAAAAATATCTTTTAGCTGAAGTTTTACCGAAATTTCGTTAAAGAAATATACAAGTTTAGTGTAAAATTTATTAGGGACTTTTAGAGTTAAATTAAAGTAAATTATTAAGAACAAAGTATTTCTACAATTTTTTATTACACCTTACGTTAATTTTTCATCACAATTGTGCATGGAATTTAACACACGAGTTTATGCGTAAAAACTTCGAGTACCGGTGCATTAAATTTCATACGAATTTATTTTACAGTGTATTGTATTACGTATCGTATTACGTATCGAGGACTATTCGTACACCGACCACCGAAAAACGGAAAAAATGCAAGCATAAAAAAAAATCGTCACATGCTCTTCAACGATACATAGAAGGGTGAGAAGCTTGAAAAAAAAACCACCAATGTCCACTCACGATCCTCGTGGCCAACTTTCGGTCGGCATTCGGTTCTCTACCTGTTGGTCTGACAGCATGCTTTAACTCCTTTGGCAATCGGAATCGGATATTCGATATCGACTTCGGACATTCATCCTAGTGCCACATTGTCATCCCGTTCCCAATCTACTTCTTAATGCCATCCGCTCAGTTTCGCGTGGTGGAAATGAACGGGCTGAGATAAATTCCAATCTATCCATCTCATACAATAATAATAATAATAATAATAATAATAATATATTATATTATATTATATTATATTATATTAATAAAACCACACGGTACTATTTTTTCTACCTATTCAAGTGTTTCATGTTGAGAGCGAAAATGCTAATCAGGTAGAGCGACAATCAGTTATGCCTTTTGTATCGGCGTATTATAAATTAGCATCGGCAGCAAATTATGTGTACGAAAGCTTTAGTTTATAAGCAGTCCGTTATATTAATTTTGTTACTCCTATAAAATCTGATAATCTCGTTTAAATTTAGTTTAACTTTTGAATTCCTTGCGTCTTGAAACTGTGTATCCGTGTGCGTGCAATAAATACTTATGCCATATACGTATAATAATAATAACAATAATAAAAATAAAAGCGTGTCTATGTACAGGTAAAAAAAATTGGCAAGCGTGATAGATGCATTGTTGAGAGAAAAAAAAATGGAAAGCGGAATGATAAGCGGCTCGAAGAACCAGCACGGCGGACGGGCAGTTCTGATTTATTGAAAAAACAAAATGAA
>JAPYZD010002027.1:0-17532 GCA_030522725.1 Ichneumoninae sp. B BG-2022a
TCTTTATTTTGATTTTTCGTGTTTTTTACATGGAAAAATGTGCAAAAATCAAAATAAAGATAAAAATCTGAAAAAATTCATACGTATTCCGAAAAATGATTGAATCATTTTCATTTTTAAAAAAGTTGAGTTCTCGCATATTTTGATGAACAATTTTTTGTTCAATAATTTGTTAATAACATTTTGAAACTATTATTATGCAAAATTATTCTTTTCAGTGCCTATAGTAAGTATGCATTTTTACAAATTTTTATAACATCAGGAAGTGTTTGCAATTCTTGCCCGAATTTCCCGAATTTCGGCGAAATGAACACCACTCGCTGGAGTTGCGTTAATCTTAATCCCAAGTTCATTCTCAGATTTTAATGATTCCACGTCCCCCCAAAACACGCCTCTGTCTGATTTTTCTAAGCCTCCCAGGAGCCATCGTGAGACCCCATTATTGCAACTCTGTAGCTTCGATCGTAACGCTTTTCGAGGACAACTTTCACTCCAAAGTCCCGTTAAAGTTGTTTTTCTATAAAAAAAAAAATAATAAAAAGCGAACGATAAAAACGGCTCACTCACCGACAGAAGCATTGCGGCAATTCTCCGCTGCCGTACATAGGCCACAAGAAAGGAGTGTTTCCGTATCGACCCAAGCTGTTGAGAAAATGTTTCGTGCGATTGACTCCGTCCCGGCACGAAGTCTTGTCGGTCGCCATTGCGATGGCTTGCATCACGTAATGCTTGACTATTGGTGTTAGATTTTTGGTATTGAGATATTCTAGGAATGTCTTGTCGCGATATCCTGCGAACGAAATATGAACGGACTGCGTCAGATAACGGTGTCACAGTGCGGAGTTCGATGCATTGTCTTTCTTATTTGGCACCGTGATCGACCGGAATATTGATTGATCGGCCACCCGAGCCGATACGCCGTAGCGTAGCTCGATTGTTGACCCCTGCGGCTCAGGAATTTCTTCGCTGGCATCGAGAACAAAAATTCATTTTCGACTCGGCAACTTTTGCTAAATTCTGAGACGAAGAATCCAACAATTTTGTCACGACGAAATGTTTCAAAAAGCAATCGCACAACTGCTTGTATCTCTGAAATTTATTGTAAACAGCAGGGAATCGGAGGCCGAGCATATCGTTTTTCCGGCCGGACTGGAACTAAATCCAGATTAGATTAAAATCTGTTAATAACATGTGGCCGAGGTCAAGGAAAACCGCGAAAAGTCAGGGAATTTCAAAATTGGTCAGGGAAAAGGTTAATTGTCGCCGCACATTCTATAAATAAATAGAAAGTACTTAGAAGTCAGCCTTGAAAAAAAGTCGAGAAAATTTTGAAAAAAAACAGGAATAAACATTAATACAATAGTTAGGCATTTTCATTTGAATCGATAATTTTTTTAATAGGGGTCGTTAGAAGTTTGCTCAGGGAACATTTTTAATTGGTCAGGAAAAAGTCAGGAAATTTTTTCCGGGAAAAAAACGGCCACCATAAATAAGCAAATCTATGTTTTCGCAATGTAACTTTTCTTCCACTTGGTTTTTTTTTCATTATATACCATGAATTTTTCTTGTCTTATTATTATTTTCTCATCTTCTGCTACTCCTTATAGAAATGGACACGCCCGTGTATAAGGATCTATTGATTTTTATTATAATTACGGATTGTCATCGTTAACGTGAACTCACCGTCGAACTCGGGGCTATCGGCTCCCTGTTCCATGCAAGACGTTAGAAGTTGCATTAACATCCTCTTCTCAATAACGCTTACAGTCTTGTTAGCGAACACGTCGGCCCTTGAGCACGGTACTTGAGTGAGCTTGCCCTCCATGAATGTCGCGACTCTCGAGACCGCACGAAACTCGGCGTAACGCGCTATGTTGCTCGAGATCAAGAGTTCGACCAACTCGCCTCTCGCGAATAGCAACTGTTGAGGGAACAAAGAAAAAATAAATAAATAAGTTCAAAAAATAAAAATCGGACCGAAGGACTGCGGTCAATTGCCAATATTGCAATATTGAAATATTGCCGATATGGCAATATTGAAATATTGCCGATATTGCAATATTGAAATATTGCCGATATTGCAATATTGACATATTGCCGATATGGCAATATTGAAATATTGCCGATATTGCAATATTGAAATATTGCAGTATTGCCAATATTTGAAATATTGCCAATACATGTTATGTATTAGCAATAAATTCAGTACTTTTACAACTAAAAATCTTTTACAGGATGCGCCTCACTTTTGGTGCTAGATCGATATTGAATCTTCTGTACTCCTTCTTTATGCGATCTATTGACCAGTGCTTCGTGAGCTCCTTCTTCTCGGCGCGTTCCTCGTCCGATTTCTCACCGTCCTCGCCCGATGGACCGTCCCCCGATGCGTCCGTCTGGGTGTCCTTCGAAGATTGCACGGGCAAGTCCGCGTCGCTGTATCGACGAAACATAGATTGTTACCGGCACGGCTGAAGCTATGCAAGAAGCCACGTCCGCAAAAAGTTCTCCAACCCTCCCGAACGAATGGCAACCTTCTTGCGCGGTTTCCTTACGGAACTCGGTACTCAAAATTTCGAATTCGTTGGAAATAGTGCTTGCGCCTTTATTTAAATTTATTTTAAGACTTTTTCAAGACCTTCATTTTAAGACTGTTCCGGTTTTACTACAGACATCCCTGAAGGATATTTGTGAGTAGAATTTATAAAATCGCAACTTTTTTTTGTGTGAATCAGAGAAGTTGAACCAATAGTCGGAGTCATTAAACAATTTTAAGAACATTCTGGACCTGTATATATTCACATGTTGTTATATATGTTCACACAGAGTTTATAAGAATTTACAAGATTTTATAAAAAAAGAGAAAAATGTAATTCCGTTAACGAGATGCAGATTTTATAAGTGTTACACTTCCTTTCTCTAAAATTTAATAATAATAATAATAGTTGATGGAAAATTTTGTTGGCCAATCTATTGCATATCTGATAACGAGCTGTATGTCTTTGTGACCGACGATTTCTGATGAAAAAACGGTTTTATTTAAAAAAAAAAATCATCAAAAATTCTTTTGCATATCGCTGTTAAAATTTTCTTAATCACTCCCAATATTTCTTAATGCCAATCCTAAAAAAAATTATAGATAAGAATATATTCTCTGCAAGATCCAAAGAAAAGTGAAACAAAAAAAGAAAATTCCAAAAACTACATAAAGTGCATATGTTCAACAATATTTCCCTAATACCCGATGACGCCTGCATTTGTGACTCACTTAGTGATGAACCATGTTTCCTCTATGTTCTCGACGGTGGAATACTGATTGCTCGCCTTCAAAAAGTGTTCTCCGTCCTCCACCTCGGCGCCGACGTCCTTGCCGTCTGCTTTGGCAGCCTTCAGATCCTCTATCCATTTTTGAAGGCCGTCAAAGTTGAAAGTCGCCCAGAGGCCTCCGTAATATTCGTTGCTAGGGGAGTCAGAGTATTAAACAGCTGTGTTAATCTCACCATTTCGCACACGCATATATATATACATCTATATATAGACAGACACCCACATATATGTATATGTACATATATGTACATATATATATATATATATATAAATCTATACTGTAATAATGTGCAACAGAAGCACACAGACTTGGCTTGAAAAAGGAAGCAAGATTTCTTGCTCCAAAAAACGGGAACAAGGCTTAAAAAAAAAAAATGATCATTACCTGTCCAGGTGAAGGACCTTCTTGCCAATCCTGCTCGCCGCCGCGGCAACAATGGACTCGGTCATGCCTGACGAAATGTAACGATTTTTCAGTCATTTATTTCTACCTCAATAGCGACCGGGGGAAAAAATTTATAAATCGAGTCTTCGTGAGATTCGTTTTTTTTTTTGGATAAAAATCAATACCCGTGCCAACGACGACGACATCGTACTCGGTCGGAAGATCGTCCTCCATGGTGCTCTCGGTTAATCACGTCTGGCGTTGTAAGTCAATCGTAACGGCGATGAAGAATTTCACTGGACGTCTCGAAAAAAAAATATATTTGCCGTTGAATCGTGGTGAATGCGAAACGAACGGGCGAGTTTAACGCATCGTTCGCCGAAACAAAGCCGAACGAGGTATCGAACTTGAGAACTGCACACGCCCCGCCCCGCTGTCACTTTTCTTTCGCTCTTCCGCACACCTCTAGTATTCGACCGGGAGCTTTCCAATCATAATGACACAAGTCGGCACTGCGAGGGACGCACTTCGCGAGAGAGGGAGCGACGGAGAGAGGACGAGACGGAATACTGCCAGACAGCGGACTGCCAGACACTGCGGATCTTTATGTGTGTTGAGGGGGCCGAATAAGAGAGGAAACCCCGAGCGTCGACAGCGGTCGACAGCCGAAGAGTGCCTTTGTGTGCCGTGCGCACACCCGTGTGTGGCGATCTCTCGCTTGTCAGCGCTGGGTTATCTACGAATGGAAAAATCAACGGAACGCACTCTCCGCCGTCGCCACTCGAGCACTTACCTTCCACACCTTCGCGACAATGGTCATTACGATCTTCGCTCGGTCGGTCGGATCGTCGCCCGGAGACACGGGTTACTCACGGAGCTCAATCGGTAACGACGTTTCATGGCCGCGAACACCACAATCGCTTTTCTTGTTAACTCCACTAAAAAATGTTGTTAATTTTTATTTTTAAAAATGTTATTTCTACAAGAAATATGTTTTTGAATTTTACAATAGCGTCTGTTCATTTTACAAAAATTTTTTGTATAATGAAAACGGAAAGAATCGTGAACGTTTGTGGACAAAAAAGTTTGCTGAAAGTTCAAATATTTTTTACTGTGTACATAATTGTTATGAATTTGTTTTTGCAATTAAATAACAGTTCGAATACGTTTTAACTTCGTTATGTGAACATGTCAACTATAAAAGTTACTTCGCTATTAAATTTGTTTCCTATGTGTTTATGTATGCGAATGGCCGAATTAGAGAGGAAGTCGAGGAAACGTCTGTAAGGCCCGGAAATCTCTGCCTGCGTTTTGCGCCGATTTTCCCTGCATATATTATCTGCAAATGGAAAGATCACAGAAAGCGCTTTGCGGCGTCGTCACTTGGGACTTGCTCTCCAAACCTCTGCAACAATAATAATGACAATTTTCGCTCGGTCGGTCAGTCAGGTCGACAACCAACTCAATAGTTCTCATTTAAAAAGAACAAAAAGAAGGTTAACTTAAATTCCAAATTTGTTTCCACCTTGTTGCGGGAGACATGGCACACAAATATTGTGCGGTAAAACTATTTTTCTCAATCTTAACCCCACGTAGCGTAGGTCTTTAGTGAATGATGATTGATAACTAAATTATTATAAATCGAGGTATCAATGCGCGCATACCTAACCTAAAGCTTCGGACGTAATTTTTATGATAGTTTTATTAACGATAGTTTTGTTATTCGATAGCTGTAAGAACGCGTAATTTACTCGAGAATATAACAATTTTTTTTCTTACTCTTTTCCGACTTTCGATGCTTTAGAAAAATTGGTTCAAAGCAAAAAAAAAAAACCTCTAGGACAGCAGTTTAGCTCAACATTCGCCGGCGGCGTACGAGAAATTCTGGATCTTCTATAGTTTCATTTAAGCACGCGTAATTTACTTGAGATATAATAAAATTTTTTTCTTCTCTTTAATTTTTTACAGTATTTTAGCAAAATTGGTGCAAAGCAAGAAGAAATCAATTCTACATCTGCCAGCGGCATACAAAAAAATCTGAAACTTTTGTAGATGTATTTAAGCGAATGTAATTTACTTGAGATATAACATAATTTTTTTCTTCCTATTTATTTTTTCCGGTATTTCAGACAAATTGGTACAAAGCAAAAAAACGCACTTTGTGGGACTCCGGGCTAGCGCGATATCTGCCAGCAGAGTACAAGAAATTTTGGGACGAATGGAGAATCCAGAAACCGGTCGCCGTGCACTGGATCGAGAAGCCGGGGCTCTTCGAGCGGAAAGAGGAGACCGGCGAAATGTGAGTCGCCAATGAAAGAACGACGAGTTGTTAATTTGTTGCTTACATTTTTTTATTATAATTTTCAGATTTCCCATTCAGAATATTCCCTTGCCGATTAAATGTCCCAGAGAGATACACGAGGGTATATGGGGCGGCGAATATGTGATTCAAGGGTTCGTCAAGAAGTCCAAATACAAAAGACGCGTACCTAAATTTTGGGTACCCAACCTCAAGAGGAGCGTCGTTTACAGCGAAGTCCTTGATAGCTACATGCGTACCGTTATCACCAACAGAACCATACACTTGATTCATGAGCACTACGGCTTCGATCACTACTTGCTCAAGGTAAATCATTGCAAGGATTAAAAAAAACAGTTGCGCACAAGATTGCATCTCTGAAAATAATTTTGCTGAATATGTCCGCAACAATCTCTGAAAATCTCGGAAAATTTATCGGAAGCTTCTCTATTTTCTCATAACGTATTTTATCAGAAAAAATTCGAATTTTCCAGAATTTTCCGGAAATGACTTAAGTAAAACTTAATTTTTATTTTTATTGCTTCCTCTACGCGGACGGAAAAAAATGGCTTAGAAGAGCGATGATGTAACTTTGATAAATTATTATTACCTTGTGATTAAGATGAACAATTTTTAGACTCGGGCGTGCGATTTGAGATCCGAATTGGCGTTGTCTATAAAAAGAAAGATTCTGATCGCTCTGGCCGACAAAACTCTGTACCCCGACGATCCAGTGAAAAGGGAAGAGGTTTATGAACAATACAAACAGTATCTCGATGCGGTAAGATATTTGGATTTTTTTGTAATTAAATTAATTGAAGTGTGATTTTTTTTGTTGCCTTTCTAAAACAGACTAGACAGATTGGGGAAGCTTATGTTTTCTGAATTTGTGAAATTAACATTCGTTTTAAATTAATTCCAGTACACGCGAGAGGAGATCGAGTGGTATGGATTGAATCTGCGTCAGGCAATTGCAAAAATAGCCCAGGTACGGCAGGAGACCAAGAAGGTGGTACCATGGAAATTGTTGTACAGATCCGAATTGATCGCCAGTCTGAAGGCTGCCAAAATACAAGAAGCGGTGAACGTTGAGATGCCCTCCAGGTTTGTCAAACTACGCAATACATTAATCGTGAAGAGAATAGAAATTTCGACGCTAATTGACGACGAAAAATATCATTGCAGCAAGTCGACGTGGGTATCGAAGATAAATCCGTTCGCTAAGAGTCCAAAAGCTGAGTGACTGCTTTCTCCCTGGTTCACCGTCATTCTACGTATGTAAATAAGCGGTCGAAGTGCGAATAAACGAAAGAATGTAATATGCCCAAACACGAGACTCGTATCGAAGAGTTTCATTTTCTCTATTTCACTAAAATATTAATACATTCGATCAAATAACACGGGTTACGAGAGCAATCGCGACATCGGAAGACACAATGGGATCGCCGGTTTAACTAAAACTGCGATTCCACACTGTAAAAAAAATCGTGTGTCATTAAGCGTACCGAACAGAAAGTTTTTATGCCAAAATTGGCACATTAAATTTCATGTACAATTGTGATGAAAAATTAATGTTCAGTGTATCAAAAACATTGGAAATACGTTATTTTTAATAATTTACTTTAATTTCATTGAAAAGTGTATTCATTCTTCATCACAATTGTACATTAAATTTAATGCGCCAGTTTGTGCATAAAAACTTGCAATCCTGTACAGTACATTTTCAATTTACTTTTATAGTGCAGTCAAACGATTGCACGTCCTTAATTCGCATCTGTTACGCTATCCGAAATTATTTATTGCTTCACCAATAAATTAATATTAGCCTGACGCAACGATTTTCGTTGCGGATGCGATGAAATTATCTAACAACGAAAAGGATCATCGAAACTTTGGCGTAATTAGGTTACACACTTGTGAGGTATGTGACTAACTTTCCGAACCCAACGATACATTTATCACTCCAACGAACAATATTGAGGCAAAATCAAGCAAGACCAAGTATAATTGGTCGTTCGGAAAATTATCAATCGCGATTCCCGCGGTAAAACGACTACTTTCTTTCAATTGCGCACAACACATTTTTAGTTAATCGACAAAATAACTTTGGTGACTATGTTTAAGAGTCTGGAGCCAAATCCAGGCCGTTGAGCTTAGATAGACTAAGGGAGAAATAAACTACGATATCGAGCACTCGATATCACCGTTGTTCGGTAAACAATTCAAAATCGAAGCGATTGCTCTCGTGATGTAACTCATCGTTCCGTAGCTACCGCTCGGCGCGCTGTCGTAAAAATGTTGGCATATATAAGCCGCTCCTCCGCACAGCAGAGTTCCCATCGGCGTCGTCTCTCGTTGCTCCTTTGGCTTCGCGCAGCACAATGTCGCGTCACCGTCGATTTTCATCTGTTGGATAGATGAAATTAAATTTTAACGTCTCAACGTTTTAAGAGCATGTGCAATATCGAGGTCGGTAATAAAAACTGTATTTCATTTTTCTCACGGATTCTGTAATGTACGGTCAAAAGAAAAGTTTATTACAGTTTTTGATACCGACCGATCCCGAATTGGACGGGGAGGGAGGTGTTTCATATGGTCTTAAGGTAGTTCTGTCGCTTGGTGTTCATTTCGCATAAGTTCGAGAAAAAATAGATAAAATTGCTAATACTTCTCGATGGTATATATTTTTTTAAAATCAATGCATATTAAAGGTACTGAAAAGATTCATTTGGCATAATAATAAGTTCAAAATGTTATTAACAAATTAATCAAAAAGTTAATCGTTTAACAAATTAACCGGCACCTTAGCTTTTTGCTCATTTAAAAACAATTTGATAATCTTTTTGAATACGTATGAATTTTTTTAGAATTTTGTTTAATTTTTGAAAATTAGGTTTTTTAAAAATTACACGTAATTCTCAAAAAATGTATATGTATTCAGAAAAATTAACAAATCGTTTTCATGAAAAAAAAGTTAGGTTGCGAGATTACTTGTAAGGAATTTGTTTTTTCATTAATTTATTAATAACATTTTGGAACTATTATTAGGCAAAATCAATTGTTTCAGCACCTTCCATACGGTTGATTTTTTCAGATGTTTATCGAGAAGTGTCCGCAATTGCTCTCCCAATTCTCTCTGAACTCACGTGGGGTCAAGCTGTCCGCAATCACTACCTTAATTCAATGATTCGCAAGTATTCAAGTAGGAGCACTATATTTACCTGGTCCTCCAGGAAAATAGCATTGGCCTGATGAACGATTTGCTCGACGGCGATCAAACCGCCGAGGGAGGCCACGACGTTGTATTCGACGACCAGAGTCAGGACCATCAGAGCTTCCACGACGAGCTGACGGTACTCCGGTTGCGGTATCGTGTTCAGGACAGTTTCAACTGCAAGGGCGAATTTTAGTTCACCCGACGTCATCTCCTGCGTCAAGTTCTGCTGCAGCACTTTGCTCTCGATTACGAGGCCTTGACACTGTTGAAACAATCGAAACATTTTTACAAAGCCCGTTAAATTTATTATAACAATTATCATTTACGTACGATTGTAAATTTTCTTATGCAGATTTTTAAAAATCTTTTTCATTATTTAACTCACAACGTTAATTCATAATTAATAGGACTGCCGGCATAAGATAGGTTTTATCTTCAAAAAAATTATCGAAATAATCTCTTTAAAGTAAATTGATTCTCACGAAATTGATTGAAAGGAGATCGATGTTTAAAACAATAAATTCGTCGACACCTGGAAGCATCGATGATTCAATGATCGCAAGATAATTCGATAAATATATTTAATATATCCTGAACAACTTTGGAAAGAAGATTTTTATAGTTACCCTTTCGAGGACTTGCCAGACTCTAGGATAGAAGTCGCGAGGGACTCTGTTCAAAGCCCCGTCGAGTCTGCGTCTGCGAAGCCACTGTCCCTGTCTGTCGGGTTCCATTTCTCCGCCGTCTGTCTGATCGACGTTCAGGAAACCACCGATTTGCGATTTCTGTTCGTGACAGAGAAATCACAGTTGAATATCTGGTGCAGGCGGAGTAAACATGTTTTTGCAAAAACGCATTTATCTCGAGACTTCGTTAAAGATGCATCACACATACATTCGGTACTTCGCGATATGCCGAAAATCTGGAAATGTAGCCGTATTAATGATGTCAAGACCTTTGATTTTGCGTAATAATAATGCCAAAAAGTTGGTAACAGATGATGAAAGAAATTACTTGTTAACAAAAAGACAACTTTTTATGTTCTCACTTTAAACGAATTCCTTGTGTTTTTAGAATTCATATGATTTTTTTTCAGAATTTTCTCACGTTTCAAATTTGAAAAATTGACGTAGTGATACGAATTTCCGATAAGTTTCTGTATCACGATTCCACAACATACACAAAAAGTTTCGAGGCGATTGTGCCAATAGTTCTATAGTTATTATATAGGCCTTAAAAAATTCTCATGAAGGGGAAATTCAAAAATGTAAGAGAATTTTGAAAAAAATCGTGTGGCTTCTAGGAAATCAATGAATTCATTTGAAAACCGAAAAAAGGTTCACTGATTATTTGTTGAAAAATTATTTTGAGCAATTAGTTAATAACTTCTTGACATTATCATTATGCAAAATTACTGTTCTTCCACCTTTAATGCAGATGATTTTTTTCAGATTGTTATACCATTAGGAAGTGTTCAAATTCCCATTGAATCTCACTTTTGTCTGGGAATGTACGTGTGAAGCATTCTTAATCATACCTTGCTAAGACGGCTCGACTTGCAACTGATGACCGAGAAGTTGCCGCGTCCGACTGTGAGACAAAAGTGAATTAGTCATTGATCGAGCGTTAACCGTTCAATTTGTAGAGCATCAGCGATAACGATACAGTACAAAACTTACCGCTGCTTATAGCAAATTCCTTTCCGCTTATAATGTGATGAAGCAAATTTTTCATTTCAAACGGCGATAGATTGAGGAGATGTTCTGAAGCTTCCTCGCCGGTGCAAATCAGCGTTCTCGATAGTTCGGTTGCCATTACTTGAATTATCAAACCAACGCGGAGACGCAGCATTTCGTGAAACAATTGCGGCTCGGTTCTTATAAACATCGCCAAGTAAACAAGCAATTCCTGGGTCAGCATAGCGGTTGACTCGTCGTCTCCGTAGGCTTGATGAATCAGAGATCGCAGCTCGTTCTCCGGCAAGGGAGCGACTATCGTGTGCTCGTTCAACGGTGGCATACCGACCGTCACTTGTTTCTGCCGCACCAACAAATCGGTCACGGCCTTGGCGAGATCCTCGACGCGCTTGCCGAGCATGCCCGCGGTGTGTCGCACGATTCCCCACATCTTCTGCTGGCAGGCCTTCTCGTACAGACCCTTCAGCAGATCTTTCACCAATATCGGATGACCCTCCTCCAGCATTCCAGTATCGAAGTACAATCCTTGGGAATCGACCTGTTCGAGGAAATCAGAATTAATTGCAACGTACAGAAAAGAGGACACATGGAGAAAACTCGTTTTCATTCTCTCACAAATTGTGGTGCTCAATAATTGTTGCGGAGGAAATTTAAAAAATGTCGCTGCATCAAAAAATTAGCTGCCAAGGAAAAATATTTTGTTGCCTATACCAAGTAGATAAATTCGATATATTCGTAGCACAGTACCATATAAAATATTGAAAGTTCAATTTTTTTTTATATGTTGCCGATCGAACATTCTTGAGTTTCTTGATGTGTTGTTTTTTTTTTAAAGAAGTAAATTTTAGATTAAATAACAAATTGATACAGTGAAAGTTAATTGAAACGATTGCTTCCTCATGAAGGTAGCTTTGTTTTCTAAATAAAAATGATTCAAGTGTGATCGCAGCATTTTGCTTAAAAAATCGACGTGCGTCGATTTTTTTTTTTTGGGACGAATGGCGATTTTTTTCTTTGGGACGAACGGCAAAGCCTCAACGAACCAAATATTGCAGGATGTCTCCTTGTTCCTCGAGACTCTCAGTTTCGCGCAGCATCGTCAGTAATTCTTCGACCTCGGTGTCGGCGTACTGAGTCTCCGAGGTGACTCGATGTCTATGCGATTTGGGAGAACTTCTCCACGGCATCGGCTCGTCGATGGGCGAGGGCGTTCGATCCGGTCGATGTATCGTCGAGGGGCTTATCGAGCTCGAAGCAGTGGTGTCGGTCACTTCGATAAATGGATTAGTCGCCACAATCGTGGAGGGTCGCCGTTCGTCGCCGGACATTCCAAGGATTTCGGCTAAGGAAAAAAAAGAGAAAATTTGTTCATAAAAAAATACCAGAAAATTCAAATTTTTCGCGTTTCTCATGCGGTCGCTAGGAATTGTTAGTACGGTACCAGTGCTAAACTGCTGGTGGACTTACACTCATCAGGGGCTGCGGCTGTAGGAAGATATGGCAAATGTGTTTAGGGTTCCTTTTGTTTTCGGCGAATGTGCAGGCAATTTTTTTTTTTTTTTTCAATTTTCACGATTTCGTTAGTAATGTGAACTATTAAATGTTGTGCACAATTTTATTAGCAGTGTAAATAACACCGACACGAAACTCCGACCTTCGGTACTCACGTTCGACGGCTATGGATCTCGTTTTTTTAATCGCTCCCTTGACGGACATTCGGCGTCTCAGATTACTACGGCTTCGCACCATCGGACGATTCAGAAGGCCGGTACGGTGTGGGAATGCGCGCATCAGGTGCTCCTCCAAATATTGATGTACCTGTAATTTTTTTTTTATATCAGAGTAAAATTTGGTTACGCCGACCGATAAAAAAATACATAATAACAATAAAATGGAATGAAAATATGCGTAAATGGTCTTTAATATATCCTGCTCCCAGCCTAAAGAAATTAAATCAGTAACGCGTATATTTATCGAGAAAAAAATCTCGAAACATGCATGAGTTTTTTCCCATTTACTGGGGCGAAAGCTTCAAGTATGTTATGTTAACCCTTCAAGTACTGGGGATTTTGCGTCCATGCCTTCTTTACGTACAAAAATAACACGGATTTCGGTAATGAAATTTTTTCTGCGTTATCAAAAAAATAAATAAGTAAATAAACAGCACTTCAAGGTACGTCTGTGAATTTTTACATTTTTTTTTAGCACATCAGCTTGTTATTCGAATCGTTCGAAGGTTGCGTCTTGGCAAATTCTACGTCCCCGTTTAACAAGGATCCCGTACGTGAAGGATCAAAGCATTCCAAAAGCGATTGCGTACGTGGAATTTCTTGCGTACCTGAGGATTTAGCTTATCAGGTCGTCCGTCCTCGGAGCTTCCGAGGAAGCTCAAGTTCGTGATGGAAGACGTGCTGAGGAAATCGTTCAGATTTCCCAGTGAAACTCTCGTGCCGTTTATGTATCCGCTTTTCAATTTTTTCATCGTCGTGATCATCGCAAGTGGTATTTTTCCTTGATCTGCAAAAATCGAGAGTTTTTTTTCATGTGTTTTTGGCGCCTTATGGTTTATGGTGGAGGATTTTTAGATGCGGGTAAGAAGGCGCCCAGTTAGCTGTAACGGATCGAAGCCTGCGAGACCTCGAGAGAAAGACCAGCAGTAAGCTCGGTCGCCAATCAGAGAATAAAATCAAAACGCCTAAAGCGAATTGTGTGTGAATCGAAGCGGGGGAGGGGATAACTATGTTTCGATGGCTACCGAAAAACCATCGTCATACCTAAGTGATTATGAGTAGCAACGAGAGTTACGGTCGGTCTGCCGAGCATTTGCCTCCAGTTGATGGTGACGAAGGCGAGGTTGGTTGTGAAAGTGTTGGCAAGGAAGGCGGCGTCGTTCGTCACGTAGAATTCCTCCGCGTCAAAGTTCTAACACATGCAACATACGCGCACACTACAGAAAAACTATCAACTAAAAGGGGTCTGTCGATGTTTCGTCAACGAAATTCAAAACTTTAGAAATCCATGTGTGGACTCTCCAACGAAAAAGGTCTGTAGTTCGGCCAGGTTTTTTTTATAGCGCTCCTATTTAAATGAGAATGTGATTAAAAAATTGGATTTATTGATAACGATTGATTTACAAATTGCTTTATATAAAAATCCTCAAATTTAATGCTCGTTCGATCAGACTGGATTCGACTCAGTTTAAATCAAGTCGAATGCAGTCTCATCGAACTTATTTTTTAAACCAATCGCTATCCATAAAACCGATTTTTTTATCGCGCTCTCATTAAATAAGAAAGTGATAAAAAAATTGTATTTATGGATAGCGATTAGTTAAAAAATTATTTTGTATAAAACTGTTTAATGCTCATTTGATCACACTGTATTCGACTCAGTTTAAACTAAGTCGAATGCGGTCTCATCGAACTTATTTTTTAAACCAATCGCTATCCATAAATCGGATTTTTTTTGCAAACCAATTAACACTAATACCAAATGTTATTGCCACAAAAAAAATAATATCAAAGAGCATAAATCACGGTGTATTTTTAGGCTAACGGGAAGTCTACAGCGACGTACTAGAACCGATGGACTTTTCAAAGATTGTTTAATGAAATTTTTCGATGTTATATTTATTTGAACAGCCGAACGAGGGTAGTCGTACCTGGACACACATTCATATCTGATTCTCGACAAAATCATACCAGGGAACCTCAGCCACTGATTAAAAAAGGATCGTGGGAACAAACGCTACATGCAAGCGCAGATGTTAAAAGTGAAAAAAAACACGTTCAAATGCATGAACACGTATCCGAAAGCCTTTGATTGAGCTGTTCAACGACAACCGCGATATCACAATAAAGCGTCAAGTAATCGATGATAGCTTGCATTAATGAATAAAAATTAAAACGTTAAGACGATACAGATTTTTGGACGGATGGACGTGTCACTCTGTCGCTTACAAACATTTTATTACCTAGGTGAACGTTCTTGAGAGGCATAACCACGAGTGGACGACCTAACATATTCTGCCAGCTAGACTTCAAGAAATTAATTTCGCCTTTGAATATGTCGATCATGAGCTCATAGTCCGATGCGATGTAGAAGCGGGTCATGTCTGTCAACTATTATTTCGTGGGATAACAATAGGTGTATGAGAAAGATTTTTAAAATATATACACGTATGTACCTAATTTCTGATCATCGATTTACTCACCTGCGGCGTGAATGCGAAAATTTTGTCGTGCAAGGAGTACAATTTACTCGTGCTAAGAATACCAACGTCTCGCGACTTTCGGCCGGACAGACCCAGCTTCTTGTTACGTCCTAAAATTTATATAGAACTTAACATTTTCAATTTGATACTTAACATTTTCAATTTGGTATTAAACATTTTCAAACATTCGGAAGGTGTTAAGAACATTGATTTTGGACATTAATAATTCCAAAAAATAATTAACAAAATAGGGGACAAAATTGTTCGGCAAAAAAAAACCGGCAACCTTTTTTTTCCAAAATTGATTAATTCATCCAGATTAATTCATCGAAATTGCCGGAGGGAGATGAAATTCGAACAGTTTGACAACTAGCAAAATACTTTTTTTTTAACGAAAATTACCCAGATACGTGTACAGATGACTGAGAACTTTCGCCGGCTGAACTTCGATCGGTGCGACTTCCGCGATCGTCTGAACGTGGATATCGTGCTGAGCTATTTTTTCGCGTATCTGAGCATCCTCCGCCAATATGACGACTTGCACAACAACGTCGGGCTTCTTTTCACTGCAGAGTCTACGATTGAGCGGATCCAATTCGCCGACCGCAAGAAAACCCTGCTTGGTAAAAAAAATAAATAAATAAGTCTATCCCTAGTTTAGCTTACGCGGCTGGTGTATCGCGATGGTGCTTGCCTCTTGAAGTAATTTTCCTAAAATGTAGAGAGACTGCGCCCACATGAACGGACATCGGCCAAGAGCTTCTCTCTTCGTGCTCCCCGGCTCGGCGTATTCGGCATTAACGTTGTCTCCGGAAACGGTGTACAATTCGGGAACCAATTTCATGCCGTCCTCGCCCTTTATCATTATATCTTCGAGTGCCTTTGTGTATTCGGCAACGGCGGTTTGATTACCTTGGAAGCAGTAATCGAGTATCAAGTAACAGAAGAAGAGAGGCCACTCGCACTCGATGTTCTCGAACATCCGGAGCTCCCATGGCTCGTAGTAGAGTCTGAAAATAAACACATTAACGTGATAAATCTACAAACCTTCGGAAGTTCGTCGAATAATCCTCGAAGCGAAAATGTGCTTTTCTCTTTGTTTACGTTTGTTTATCCTACAATTTAGTGTGAATCATTTTGCAAATTTACTCTATTGCCTGTAACGCAAACGCAGATAGTCTTTGAAAAAAAAAAAAAAAATGCTCGTCTCTGCTTCGAAGTACAATCGGGTTGCATTTCAGGTATTCCATCCGATTTCGAGCTCCCTTTATGAGGGAGGAAAAATCTAGAAAATTTTTTTTTCTCAAGTTAATTTGAAACTGCAGCGTTTATGTCTTAAACGTTTTTTGTAAGACTAGGTTTTAAGGTATAAGATTTTTCTTTTTTAAAGTGCATTTTTTCGATATCTCCAAAAAGAAAGATAAAAATTTTTTTTTTAAATTGCAGAAACCGCTCGTAAATAATCATGAATTGTGGTGAAATTATAATTTTTTTTTGAGAGCATCGAGATTTCGACCGTTCGAAACCGGATTGAATCTCATTTACAATATGAATTATTACCATTAAACAGTGTCGACAGTTTTGCGACTCTTACCTATTGGGATCTTCCTTCGACGTTCTGTAGCCATCGCGCAAGAATCTTTTGCAACCAAAACGCCCTTGCAATTTTTTCGTTACAGCGTCTCTCGTGAGTTGTATGAGATTGGGTTCGTCGACGGCGAAAGCCGGAAAGCTGATGATGGACAGAAGTCCGCTGTCCAGCTCCTTTGAATTCGATTCTCTGGGGAGCATGGATTGCAAAACTGCTTGACACTTTTGCGCCTCGTCGGCCAGTACGTGAATCACCGAGGTCTGACCTCCTCTCGCACCGAATAAATCCAATTCGTTCATCGCCTCCAGGGCAGCCTTCGCCATGCCGATGCTACTCGCGTTCAACTCCGGCAGGCCGTGATTCGTCTTGTCACCTCGTTCCCATATACCGTAGTCCGGTGTGCAGTACGCCGACTCGATGTAAAACACCAAATTTTGAATAAACGCGACCTGCAAAGAAATTTTTATTCATGAGATTTTTACACGGAATGTATGGAAAATCTTGCAATCTTGCATTCGGAGTTGAAGCATTTTTAGCAAAAAAGGAAGGAAAAAACAATGTAAAACAAGAAATAAATGGCTTCTGAAGTCGAGTACAGAGGACTTGCCTCGTCTAAATTGAAAAAAATCTGCACTTTGGAGGCGGTAATCTGGACCAAAATTAAGGAGGTTGGAGCGAGTGGTGTTCATTCCACCTAAATTCGAGACATTCGGGCAAGAATTGCAAACACTTCCCAATGTTATAAAAATCTGAAAAAATTCATACTCATTATAGGCATTGAAAAGACTAATTTTACATAATAATAA
>JAPYZD010002028.1:0-24581 GCA_030522725.1 Ichneumoninae sp. B BG-2022a
ATTTTGAAATTATTATTATGCAAAATGAATCTTTTCAGTGCCTATAATAAGTATGAATTTTTTCAGATTTTTATAACATTGGGAATTGTTTGCAATTCTGGCCCGAATTTCTCGAATTTAGGCAAAATAAGCACCACTCGCTCCAACCTCCTTAAAATATCTAAACGGTCGGAAAATCACATTCAGTAAGAAGAAGGGATATAAATTCCTTAAGTATGTATAAAAGGTCAAATATTAAATGGTAGAAAAAATACCTCGAAAAAAATACGTAGGAAAAAATACCTCGGAAAAAATACCCTTCTGGTCTATTTTACAGGGGACATTTTTCCGGGATTAATATTAATTATATCCCAAATATCTTACTTCTTAATGATGTGCTGCTTCTTCTGTTCGTCGGAGGTCGGTAGGCCGAGTTCTTTCTGCCGCTGATCGTACATCATTTTCTCAACAAGGCCCCGTGTTTCGCCGTCGAGGTCGGAGAGCTTGCTCGGCTCGGGGTTTACCTTTTTCGTGCTAATCTCTGGATCGCTCGTTACCACGTGGGCCCACCACTGCATTTTGTTCACCTAAAAAAATCGATCAAAAAAAATTATTATCATTTCGTCTTCGATAACTGTTCACACTCGAACACTTTACTCGATGATCTTTCGTTTACCTTTTCCAAATTTATCAAAAGCACTTTGCCATCCTCGATAACCCAGGTCGATTCGTCGCGTTTGACTTCGTGAGGAAAATCACCATCGATTATCGGTGGCTGACCTTTCACTCCGCAGGTCAGATGTTTCTTCGTTATTGTTACCGACACGTCCTTCGGCCTCGCTGAGAAGCTCACCTTAAGGGGCACCCGTATCTGTAACGATAAAATTGAAACCATTTATTGAATGAAATATGTAATGAATTGAATGATTTATTGAATGAAATGTGTAACGAATTGAATAACTTATTGAACGAAATGTGTAACGAATTGAATGATTTATTAAACAAAATGTGTAACAAATTGAATGATTTATTGAACGAAATGTGTAACGAATTGAATGATTTATTAAACAAAATGTGTAACAAATTGAATGATTTATTGAATGAAATATGTAACGAATTGAATGATTTATTGAATGCAATGTGTAACAAATTGAATGATTTATTGAATGAAATATGTAACGAATTGAATGATTTATTGAATGAAATGTGCAACGAATGGAATGATTTATTGAACGAAATGTGTAACGAATTGAATGATTTATTAAACAAAATGTGTAACAAATTGAATGATTTATTGAATGAAATGTGTAACGAATTGAATTATTTATTTAATGAAATATGTAACGAATTGAATGATTTATTGAATGAAGTATGTAACGAATTAAATGATTTATTGAACGGAATGTGTAACAAATTGAATGATTTACTGAATGAAATGTCCAACGAATTGAATGAAATGTGCAGCGCAAAGAAGATTTTTGGGATCTGGCAGTCTTTAATACAGAAACGGAATTCTATATCGTATTATTAATCCATAACGTGATATAATTCATAACGTGGTCAAGAAACAATGTGTACATATATATATATGTATATAAAAATATTCCCCCAAGAATATAATCTCGATGGAAGGGAGATCTTCTCGCTCTGATTCCTCGACCTTTTTCGGACCCCCTGGTGGTTTAGGAAAAACCTTAAGGAGCGCCTCAAAGACCTGCTAAAAGGTTCCGATGACACTGAAGATAAGAGTCGATAAACGGGTGGCTTTTGGTTCATCTACTCCTCAACGAGAAGCACCGACTTCTCCGACACATTAGTACAGAATCGGGATTGAATATTCGATCATTAATCATAACGTGGTTATGAAACAATGTATATATGTATATAAAAATACATCCCCCCCAGAATGTAATCTCGATCGAAGCTCTTCTCGCTCTGATTCCTCGACCTTGTTGAGACCCCCTGGTGGTTTAGGAAGAAACCTTAACCCCTTCACTGTCAAAACGTATGGAGAAATACGTTTCGCTGACAGTGAAGAGGTTAAGAAGTCCCTCACAGACCTGCAAAAAGGTCTTGATGAGACCAGAGTCGATAAACGAGAGGTTTTTCGCTTCACCTACTGTTCTACGAGAAGCTCCGATTTTTCCAACGTGTCGCTCAAAATTGATCAGTTGTATGCTCGAAAAAAAAAATTTTTGACGGCCACCATTTATTTGGTTTAAGTAAAATATTTATTTCATTTAAATAAATATTTATTTAAATTAAGTAAATAGTGACTTAAATGAAATAAATATTTATTTAAATTAGGTAAACAGTTACTCAAATAAAATAAATATGTATTTAAATCAAATAAATATTTTACTTAAACCAAATAAACGGTGGCGTCAAATAATTTTTTTTTTGGATGCGTGCTTTCGCAATGTCTCTTTTCCGTGAAAAGGGCCAAGGGCAACAGTGATCATAAAAGTGATGGACAATCGTTTCTCGAACGGCAGCGAGAACATCATTTTTATGAGTGTTGGTTTTGTAACTTTATGTTCTGGTTGGATTCACCAAGGAGAATGGAAACTTTGTCCCGCTGTATGTTTCTTCTTCTCCCCGTGCTCCACTAATTATTAGCGTTTGCTCCATCGTCAAATAAAAAAAACCAATAACTAGCTTTTAGTAGAAAAAAAATGGTTTACAGTTTTTGTTACCAAGTGGGTTTTTCACATCGCTTCAAGGCGCTGCACGTTTTTCACTCCGCATTTGCTAATCTATGCAGTAAAGCTAAGATTCTCAAAAAATTATCGCAGGTGTTCCTTTGAACAACTTCTCAAATTAATCTTGTTACAAATGTCTATATTGGATTTACTAGATCTGCACCTCCTTTCAAAGTTTCGTTATTCTCGAAGTCGGGTATCTCGCATGGGCTCCGGTTGAAAAGCGGGTTCCTGATCGCCGACCGCTCGGCGAGTCCTTCGAAAGTACATGCAATGAGTCTTGTGTACAAGCATGCACACACGGTGGAGTAAGGAACGTTACTTTCAAAGTGGAGGCCATGCTAGGATCTCGGTATTGGTCGGTATCTTTTCCCTTACCCCATAATACAGTATCATAGAATCTTATATGCATATCTTTATAGACATATTCATATGCATACATGTACATGCCCATATCACATAGATATATCTATACATATATGTATGTATGTGTGTATATATATATATTTTTAATATATACTGCAAAAATAAATTGTAAGTTTAATGTGCTGGAGCTTGACATTTGCTTACATTATTTTTATCAGTTGAACACTAGTGTACTTTTGTTTGTAAAATAAAAATACCAGATATTAAAAATACAAACTTTACTTTGAAATTGCAATGCACATGTGTTTGAAATTTAAAAACCAGTTTATGTAAATAAGCTTCAAATACAATAAATTTATGCGCTATATTTAATTTACAATTGTTATGAAAAATTAATATACTTTTTCGTTGAAATTAAAGCAAGTTATTAATATTCAACTACCTCCATAGTAAAATTAAAGTAAATTATTGAAAATAAAGTATATACTGGCTGAAGGACTGCGGTTGATGGCCAATTGGCAATATACAATATAGATGTCAAGAGAAAAGTCTATTAGGTACCAAAAAAATCTGTTACATGTTACGCATTGTTAATGAAGTCAATACTACGTATTACCTAATACTAAGTATTTCCAATGTTTTTAATACACTGAAAATTAATTTTTCACCGCAATTCTACATGAAATGTAATATACTAGACTTTGCCTAAAAACTTCCAACTGGTACATTAAATTTCATACGATTTTTTTTTACAGTCTACCGTTCGTTAATTTTGGAACACAATTTGTTTACACTGCATCCAGAAAAAAATTTATTTGACGGCCACTTTTTATTCGGTTTAAGTAAAATATTTATTTGATGTAAATAAATACTTATTTAAATCAAATAAATATTTTACTTAAACCAAATAAACCGTGGCCGTCAAATAAATTATTTTTCTGGGTGTGTATATTTGGAAGTTTGTATCCACTGAAATTGGCATGATACAGTATATTCGCAGCGGGTCTTCTCAAGGGTTCCTAAACGGAGTGTCAGAGGTCAAGCCCGGGATTTTCGTCGCCGGCGAGTCGCGTCTCGGTGCAGCTGTTGGCCATGTTCTCCAAAAATCCCAGATGGGCCGCGGAGCGTGGCCGATTGTTTCGCAACGAGCCGTGAGATCGGCTTGTAAAGAGGCACCGCACTCAGGCTGCCAGTCCGATGGCCGACTCGTTGCTCGGCACTCGCCTTAGAGCAGCGAGACGCGTTCTTGGGTTTCCAGCGTGTGCGGCGTAACCGAGCGCACCGGTGCGTGGAAACGGATCATGGCTACCAGCTTCGACTCGACGTTAACAAAGTGGAATATCATTATAGTATCGGCGAGATGCCGAGGGGGAGGCGGCGGATAGTCGACTCCGTCGGCCGTCCGGGGCTGCTGCGGGACACAAAGAGTCGTTTGCGCACGGTCTTTTCTCCGACGCTCATGTGGTTTTCAAAACGACATCGCGCCGTATCAGCCGCGATATTGAGGACGCGCGAGGTACAGCGGCGCTGATCGACCGCCTTCGTGACAATAACGATGAGGCTCGTTGTTAAATTTTTTTCACTCGCGGTTCTGCGGCGAAGAAAATTGATAGAACGAGATCGAAAGTTTAGCGGAAGAACACCGCGGAGCAGACGCCTCGTTGCCTTCCGGGAAAACCGAATTTCAGTGCGATATCAATAAATTAGTTTAACAATAAAAGATCAATAGGGTAAAAGTGGAGAACATGGTCCGATCCATATATCATTGATTTACGTGGTAATCAAGGTGGGCCATATTCACCATTTTTACCCTAAATTAGATTTTCAATGAAAGATGAACAAGTTAGTTTATCAATAAAAGATCAATAAATTGGTTTATCAATAAAAGGTCAATAAATTGGTTTATCAATAATAGATCAATAAATTAATTCATCAATAAAAGGTCAATAAATTAGCTTGTCAATAAAAGATCAATAAATTAGTTCATCGATAAAAGGTCAATAAATTAGGTTGTCAATAGAAGATCAACAGATTAGCAACCATCGCTTGTCTTTTCTCTGACGCTGATGTGATTTTCAAAACGACGATGAGGCTCGTTGTGAAATTTTTTCATGCGCCGTTCCGCCACGAAGAAAATTGATAGAACGAGAAGGCAGGTGTATCAGAAGAGCACCTCGGATCAGACGCCTCGTTGCCTTCCGGGAAAAACGGATTTACACCTCTGGTGTAATAGTTCGTTTGGTCGTTCAATAAATTAGCAACCATCGCTACTCTCGTTTGTTCGAATATTATAAATTATACATGAGGTTAAAGCGGTGAATGCTGCGCTCCGATCTAAAATGCAAGAGCCATGCAGAGACGCTGATCGACATTCGTCACTTTCACCTTGCACAGGATGAAGCTGGTGATTATGAGTCGGTTCATATATCATAGATTTTCGGGCTAATCTCGGTGGATTAGCCCAAATGTTATAATGTGGTACCACATTATAACATGATTGCATACTATTTTACCATAATTTATTATTTAACCATAACGATCGAACGCAAAAATTTTTTTTTTTTTGCACATATCGTGTACACTTTAGAGTCAACTGGGCGCAGTTTTTCGGTTGCGGTAGAATATGAGTGACATTCACTAAAAGACCCAACGCAGGGTACTTTTACTTTGGCAGATGAATAAAATTATCCAATGAAAACTCCTGAGGAAATTGGATGCTTCAGAAAGGATTTTTTTAAATTTTTCATTTGATTTAAATAAATAATATTATTCCATTTAAGTAATTATTTACTTAATTAAAATAAATATTTATTTAAATCAAATGAATATTTTACTTAAACCAAATGAACGGTGGGAGTCAAATAAATTTATTTTCTGGGTGTACTTTTACAGTTTTAAAAATATTTCTTGGTATAATTATGAGATTTTCAACGAGGCAATTTGCCTGGTAAAATCGCCCAATGATGTAGCGCAATTATGTCACACAATATTTGTCTGTGCTCCATCTGTCTCTCCACCATGGGAAACGGTGTCTAGAGCTACGGTGGCACGGCAGGCCTCCGCAGCCTTGGCGAAGGCTGATTCTTCCCACCCACACGACGTAAGAGCGTTTATTCGGTCTCTTCGCCACGAGCCTTGATAGCCGGGACCGAGCTTCGAGCTCGGAGTCTTGAACCGCGACGCACAGATATTGTGCAACGGCGAATAGTTGCTGCGTTACTCACTCTGCCGAAAGCCCAACACCGAACCTCGCGCTATCGCTGTAAGGCTGCCGATGACATTCCGAAACATTTCCATCGATGCTACCGGAACCAATATTCCCATTTCCCTGTCGATCGCGACCTTTCACGGGAGAATCCCGATCTTTTAATAAACCCCGATACTACCGATCGGCTTAGAGACAAAAATAAGAGTCAAAGACCTCGACAAAGAAACGAGAATAAGATTGCCAAACCTTTTTTTTTTTTGTCATGTTGGGTTCGCACGAAAAAAGCGCGTCATGCGCGTGCCGAGCGGCACGTTTGGATATTCTCGAGAAAAATAATTCGGAATACGATTTGCATACGAGGAATAAAATAATAATAAAATTAAGTAGATAGATATTAAGAAAAAAAATTATTATTATAAAATAAATAATACAAGAAGGTACGTATTTTGGGTACAACGTCACTTCCGGTTGAAAAATTGAGATTTTCAAACCGGAAGTGACTTTTGTTTTATGACGTCACTTCCGGTCGAAAAATTAGACTTTCATTTCCGGTTTATAAATTCTATAGTCCATAGCGAAGTCGCGAACTGCCTGAGTCACAACAACCTCTTCATTAATAACAAAGTAAAGGAATCATTAAAAATTATCTGCAATAGCAGTAACAAAAGGCGCAGATAAAAAAAAAATTGTCCACTTTTCTCAAGTTTGTAAAAATATTTTTATTCAACAAGGATATTAAAGGACAGTGAAGGAAATCCATGGATTTCATAAGCGAAAAGGTGCAAGACGTAAGCTTTGCATACTTTGTTTGCACCTGTAGTATTCAAAGTATCAATGCACATGTAGTATTTAAAGCGGGACGAAAGGTGGATGTTCCACGCATTGAACTCAAGTTGGGCTCGCGAGCAGGCGACAGTGCGCATGCATCGGTGGATCGACGATGAGTCCGTATAATCCGCCACGTAACAGCAGACACATCCACTGTAAGATGCAAAACCCAGATAGGAACGTGGGCGCGCGCGTGCCCATGGATCCGGCTCGACGAGTGTGAGTATTATGCACCCGACTCACACTGTAACATGCACAAGTCATGTAACGCGTACATGCACATAATACACCCGCGCAGGCCTACATTAGGAGACGATTTGAGATGCTAGACGGGGAATCCCCGAGCTCAAGCTCTGAGGTCAATTTACATAGAGCGGAATGCAAAATACTTCAGTTCTCTCGGTATTCGAGTCAGCTCAGTCAGCCATCTTTAAATCGAGACATCGGAGGCCAAATATCATTAAAACTGTAGTATGAAAATAAATAATTTTGAAATTCCTTAAGAAAAAAAAAAATTCTAATTTATTCGCTATGTCGATTTCGTGTGAATAATTAATGCTAATGCATATGGTATTGTGTAACTGCAGTTTATGTGTTTATTATGTGTGTTTGCGGTCAAAGTAACTGTCTCCGAACCGCTAAACTACATTTTGTATGTAGAAGGCCGGTAACAAGTTTCGCTGCGATCCGAAGTCTCTTCGAGAAGTTATCGTGTTTTTGGACAAGCCGGATGGACAAGCCAGACGCACCCAGAAAAATAATTTATTTGACGGCCACCGTTTATTTGATTTAAGTTAAATATTTGTTTGATTAAAATAAACATTTATTTACATTAAGTAAATAGTTATTTTGATGAAATTAATATTTATTTAAATCATAGATATTTTGGTTAAACTAAATAAACGGTGGTCGTCAAATAATTTATTTTTCTGGGTACGGAACTGGAAATAATGCTTATTTTCATTCTCTCCTTAGAAACTTCGTACACTGAGAGAAGGATCTCGAAAAATTACCAAGTCGTATCGAAATGTGAATACAGCAATAGCAATTTTTTTACCCAACCCATATGGTGAATATGGTGATTTTTTTCCAGAAGGCGTGTTCGCAAAAATTTTGCATATCTGGCCGAGAACTTCGTGGGTAAAATTAAGAATTTCGTGGAACAAAATTGAGAATTCCGTGGAAGAGAACCGGGAATTTCGACGATAACATTTTTTTTATGTATGTATACATAAAAATGAAATAAAAATTTGATCGACATAATATGCCGGTAGAAACTACGAATCTAATCGCGACTCCACCGATTACTGTATTTTTAAGTAAGAACTTATATTCTAGCGAAAATTATGGGATATTCGGGTAATGTCTGTGATATAAAAAATTACCATATTTTCTAGCAGCGTGTGTTAAGTTTAATACCAGGATGTCTCTATGGTTGCCATATACCTGAAAGTTTTGTCGGTTTTCACCAGATCTATGGTAATTTCTATCAGATCCTCCTCTCAGCGTATGAGATGGTGAAAATGTTAAATCCACCCCCGTTAGGAAATCATTGGCAACACCATTGCACATATCACGGACAGAGCCTAAATACCGATAGAATAAATCATCACGACACTACCTAAATAAATCATCACAATACTATCTAAATCGTGTTGGAGAGTTGACAGCGCGCTGGGCCGTTGAGATAACTCGCCGAATTCGTGAATCTCAGATTTCGATCCGCACGAATCCGCCGGATTACGAGATCTTCGTCGGCAAAGACTCGATTGCTCGGATTACGTGAGCTCTCTCTTACAGTGCGATTACAGGCTTTTAATCCGCTTCGATAATTGATTCCATAACTGGAATAATCGGAATCTGCAGGCAAGATGCTGCAAACCCGGGACTATCGTGTTTTCGGACAAAACGGACACCCAGACAGAACTGAAAGAATGTTTTTTTCCTTCTGTACTTGCACACTTCGTATGCATCGAGATGGATAGAAAGATAGACAGATAGGCATTTATTGCAGAGCAGGATCTGTGGTCCTCTAGGCACATCTCCTAGCCAACAACAACACTAAGCACATGCCAGAAACAATGCACGCAAGAAGAAAGAAACTGCATTAAAAAAAAAAAAACCAAAAAAACATGCAAACGCAAGTAATCAATAAAGAAAGGCAAATAAACCGTCATACATAGATATAAACGCAAGTAATGAACAATGAAATGCAAATAAACCGCCATATATATACAAACGTAAGTAATGAATAGTAAAATGCAAATAAACCGTCATACATATATAAAGGCAAGTAATGAACAACGAAATGCAAATAAACCGCCATACGTATATAAAGGCAAGTAATGAATAATGAAATGCAAACAAACCCTCATATATATACAAACGCAAGTAATGAATAATGAAATGCAAACAAACCCTCATATATATACAAACGCAAATAATCCTAAAGACCTGCACTGCGCCGAACCGTCGAGATAACCCTCTCCGAATTCGTTAATCTTTGGCTTTCGAACCGCACGAGTATGCCGGATAGCAAGACCTCAAACTGCCCGCAAAGGGTGCGGTCTCTTACAGTCCTATCACAGTCTTTTAATGCGCTTCGATAATTGATTCCGTAACTGGACCCATCGTAACCGCGGACAAGATGCTGCGCACCCTGGACCATTCGTCGCGCACGAATCGTCGATAATCTCGATACGGCGCGAAGAAAGACGAGCGCTGGAGGCGATATTGGGAGCTCTTAAATTGGGTGCACAGTGAGGCACCCAATTTATTCGGTCTGGACGGAGGTTGTTCCGCCGTGGCGTCGTCGTGCCGGATTCCTCGGGAGGCGTGCGGGACCGGTTCACCAAAAATTGGCGCCGGCTTGACCACGGCTCGGGTCAAAGAACGGCCTTGCCTTTCCACACCGACTCGGCCGGGCCTCTCTTGCTCTCCGTACCCGCTTCATCTTACTTTTTCGTACCGGCTCGGTAACGCGCTGTCTTTTTTTCTCTCCCGGCGAGGCTCCGACGGGCTGCTCGGCTCGTTGCTCAACTCCCGACGATTCGCATGCTCGAGTGTAAATATACAATTGCGGTCAACGGCGCACAGCCGCGGGGCTTTATCGCCCGAAAAATCATAATTAGCTCAACGCGAAGGCTCGTTGCAGATTAAGAAATAATCGCGAGTCTCTCGGGCAGCGGGCGCAGGATTGTGAACGTGGATCGCGATTAACGGTATCGATCGCCTCGCGAAAGAACTACGAGCGCGACGAACGTGAGGAGCCACTGGGAAGGGACTGCCAGTCGATGAAAGTGAAATCGCGACTGAGTGACGAGCATCCTCCGAGCATTTATTTTTTTTTTAGTGGAAAAATTGGTATGAGAAATTTTGGTAAAAGATTTTTGGCAAAAGATTTTTGGCAAAAGATTTTTGGTAAAAGATTTTTGGTAAAAGATTTTTGGTAAAAGATTTTTGGCAAAAGATTTTTGGCAAAAGATTTTTGGTAAAAGATTTTTGGTAAAAGTTTTTTGGTAAAAGATTTTTGGCAAAAGATTTTTGGCAAAAGATTTTTGGTAAAAGATTTTTGGCAAAAGATTTTTGGTAAAAGATTTTTGGTAAAAGATTTTGGTAAAAGATTTTGGTAAAAGATTTTGGTAAAAGATTTTGGTAAAAGATTTTGGTAAAAGATTTCGGTAAAAGATTTTGGTAAAAGATTTATTTATTTATCTATTTATGTGTTTATTTATTCATTTATTTATTTGTTTATTTATTTGTCTATTTATTAATTTATTTATCTATCAACGGGATAAACCCTTTTACAAATCGCTTTCCCAGTTTCCTCCGCAACTGTTAATATTTCAGACCAAAAGTAGATTAGGTTTTAGTAGGCCATATATAGATGCATGAAAAACCAATTTTCTTTTCTCTAAAATATTAATAGTCGCTAAATAAATAGGAAAACCGATTTGTTACCTACTGAGCACAAGAACGGTTGGATGTCTCACACGGGCTTAATTTGGACGAATAAAGTTTCCAGATTTCCACCCACTCATTCCCAAAAAAACAGCTCTCGAAGGTCACCTTAGGAATGTGCTCAGAATTTTTGGTCACATCTTCCCACTAAACGAACGATTTGGACTGCCCACCCGTGAAGTCCCGGCCTGTCCGACTCTCTAAAAAAAATGTTTTAGATGGCGATATCGAATAGGAATTAGAATATACAATGTCATAATCGCTCACGTTGCATCCTAAGCGGCTCGCACTACCGCGACGTCATACGGGTCTTCTGACAATCCTGAGTCAGTGACGGTCGTTCGATCGGCTCGCGAGCCGATGTCAAGGCCGCCCGAGGATGAGCATATCGCTCGGTCGGCCAACGGCCAGCGGTTGGCAGGTCGGCGATCCTATACCAAGATTTATTGGGTTATTTGAGTATATGTTACAAGGCTGAGCGAACTCGGGACCGAGCTAGCAGGCAAAGAGACGATCAACGTACGCGTCGTCGACAGCCGCGTGGAGAATTTATCAACAGAGCTAAGCCTCTCGAATAATTACCTGGGAATACGTGACCATCAGCACTATCGGGCACTTTGGTACACATGTCGAACTTGTATCGCCAAAAATGTTTGCAAATCAAAAAATATCAACCCTTGAAGTCATGTATCATTTTTGTGCACCTTCTAACTCATGACTGGGGTACATATGTACCCCATGAGTTGCTTCAACGTACTAGGGCCCTATGAGGAGTAAATGGGTTTTGTAAAAGTATATTTTTTTTAGAATTTATTCGGTACCATTTTTTTAACGAAAATGGTAAAAAAAGAAAAAAAAAATTACAATTTTTTCGTTAATGAAATCCGTTGGTAAATATGCCATTTGAAAACAATGGCGGAGGTTTTAATTCGATATCTCGAAATTTTTTCAAAAAAAGTGCCGTTTCGCAAAATTTAATCAATTTTTACAATTTCGAAAAAGGTATCAGTCTTACGTATTTTGTGTGGAAATGTGTCACCTGAAGCGAATGGCGGCGGCAGAAATGCGATATCGCAAAAAAAAAATCCTGCCATTTTGAAAGTGAAAAAATGAGAAGGGCACCCTTACCATTTTCTTGACGAAAATGGCTTTCCTCAAAAACATTTTTTCACATTTTTTTCGATAATAAAAAATGAAGGTGGATCGAACTTGAAGGCACCGGTGAAGCTCGAGTGCCTTGAAGTTATAAAGGCTGATAAAAAATTAGTAACTGAATGAGTCGTTCATCCCAGATCGGTTCCGAAAATCGTAAATGGTCATTTCCGACAGCATTCCGATCTTACCACTCTTATGACACAGCAGTGTAACAACCGTTCCGATAACGGTGATAATTAATTGGCAATTAGCGGTGCTGCGTCGAACATTTGTTTCCCAGTGGCTCGCCTCCGATCGGGAGGATGCGTGACCGTGGCGATCGAGCCTGTACCGTGGCCGACAGCGCGGGCTGACCTTAAGAGCTCCGCCGCTTTGGAATTCCTGCATTTCGTCACTGACGGATGCCACACGCACTGGTAATACCGGCCACGTACCCGGCATCGGTGTACACGTACGTCGGTGTACGATAGTGTACGCGTGCGAGAGAGGCCTTTCGTTCTGCCTCTTTCGATAAACATGTATCCGCACAGTGTATGGGATACGTGACGGAGGTGAATCGATCGATTCCCCCCGCCGTGACACGCGCATGCATCACGCATACGGAAAATCAGAGGCCCAATGTCAACGCCGAGTACGTCCAACGATGTTCGGAGTCAATGGGAATATGTCCTGTTTGTCCCCGTGTGACGGTCGTTCGTGTACACGATCGACGCTGGCCCAATCCCGTCGACGAATTTCCGCTCAACATTGGCCGAGGGTATCAATGACCTCATGACGTGAGGTCATGCACACGGTAAAACCGATACCAATGTCTCCAGCCCACGAATGTCCACTATTTTTTTTTTTTACGTTAAATTTACATAAAATTTAAATAAAAAAAATCATTTTGCTAATAAAAATGTTGTTAATATTAGAAACATATTTTGTAACGTTATGTAACATTTTGTAATATTTTGTACTATTTTGTACTTTTTTGTAATATTTTGTAATATTTTGTAATATTTTGTAATATTTTGTAATATTTTGTAATATTTTGTAATATTTTGTAATATTTTGTAATATTTTGTAATATTTTGTAATATTTTGTAATATTTTGTAATGTTTTGTAATATTTTGTAATATTTTGTAATATTTTGTAATATTTTGTAATATTTTGTAATATTTTGTAATATTTTGAAATATTTTGTAATATTTTGGAATATTTTAGAATATTTTGTAAAACTTTGTAATATTTTGTAATAAGAAGAACAAGTTTGTAGATGTTTAGGTCAAAAAAGATTTGTTAAAAGTGCAAAGGTTTTCTTACTGTGCAGCCTACACGTCCTTTCGGCGTCGGACCTTCGACACATTTACCCCAGTGAAAACATTTCGCATCATGAAAACTTTAATTAGTTTCACAAAATCGGCTGCAACTTTTAGAACACTTTTTTATAATTCATGAGCCGGCGGAGGAAAATAAATAAGTGGGCCCTTGCATCTCCATGCGCATGCGCATAGCTTGATATTAAGTGTTCGTCTCGCTTCAGGATCACTTATATCGGGCTTACGATGTTCGGTCTCGTAATGCTCGTATCGTAAATGAAAAATAATCTGTGCAAGGGGTGCGAGATGCACCCATTACGTATAACGAGCAATCGGAAAGGTTTAACAAAGAAATTGAAGCCGCGATGCTGATATTGCTTCACGTATAATGCCGATACTATAAATTCCAAAAAAAAGTAAAAAAAAAAAAAATGACAGTCTATACGTGAACAAGAATACACTGTTATTAATCCACGGAGGGCACGACAATTATCTTGTTAAGGGTCGCCGAGATCCTTCGTGATTAAATTGGACGACTCTTTCACCTGTCCGGTTGCGAAGAACGATCGCGAGAAGTGTGCGCATGCGCGTGCTCGTTCGGGCTCCCACAGGTCGACGGTCACGAGGTTGCCAATTATCTCGTCTACTTCGTATCGCCCATCACGCGCACGCTTCACCACGGCAATTTTCAATTGTGGCCTTTGTACATCCCCCCTCCCCCATCTGCCGGTCGGTGTGTAGACGGCGAAGCTGACGCTAAGTGGCGTTGAGTGATGCGCGACCAAAGATGGCGAAAAATGTGGGTACACGGATAGGCCAAGTATGTAGTATAGTCACGTAGTATTGGACCGCTTTATGGATTCTCGTTGAACTCAATGCCAGACATCCTTGGTTGTAACTCGACTTGTGTGCAAAGTTTCAGCTCAATATCTCAAAAATTGCGGCCGTTACCGCGAGAAAGTCCCCTTCAGTGCGCATGCGCAGACGCACGTAAACTAAAATTTTTTGTTGATACGATTATCTGATATTTCGGGACAATTTTTTGTAGTGCTAGATGGCTAAAAAATGGCAGCGTATGTCGTCAGAACGGCCCTTTCGGTGCGCATGTGCACACGTAAACCGGACATTTTTCTTATACGATTATTTGAGATTTTGGGACAATTCTTTTTTTTTTTTTTTGTGCTTTTGGGTTCCTTCCCCAAAGTACAAAGTTCCAGCTCAACGGCCCAAAAATTGCCGCGTTTATGGCGAGAACGTCCCTTTTGCACCTAGCACACGCACGTGAACCGAACATTTATTTCTGAACACGATTATCTCTTGTTTTGGACCATTTTTTTAATGCTTTTCGGTACCTACCCAAAAGCAAAGTGTCAGCTCAGCGGCTCAAAAAATGGAACGCCCTTTTCGGTGCGCATGCGCACACATAAACCGGACATTTTTCCTAATACGATGTGCCGTTTTGGGACCATTTTTTTTTTTAAACGTTTCGGTCCCTACCCATAAGTGCAAACTTTTAGTTCGATGGCTCAAAAATTGCCACGTTTATCGCGACACGTAAACCGGACATTTTTTTTAATATCACAAGTCGATGTTTTGGGACCATTTTTTTGTACTCTTGGGCTTGCCCGAAAATCTACATAAAAGTCTCATCTAACAAACTAGATACAAAAATATGTTTTAAAAATACTCTATAGAGTACAAACTTTGCCCAGATTATACAGAAAAAAAAACCCATAACTATCATCACTTAACCGTCCCGAAAACGCGCCATGCACCAGTTTCGGTGGTTCCGAGACTGGCCGTTCTCTCATCGGTCCCTCGCATCTGCTCGTCCGAGAGCTTCGCGCCGGATCGTATTTATTCACCTCACGCGAAGCGTGCCAAAGATCGTAGGTTTAGCTCGACGTGCTCGTTGCACGGAGCAGCCGGTAACCCGCGGCGGACGCGCAGCATCGGCGTCGCTCTGGCACTGGGACAAGGTTGCCGGGGGGCCATAAGTATCGGCCTGACAAACAACAATGCGCTCCTCCGGCCTCCTCCCCGTGTCGCGCGCGCGCGATTCACCTCCGACTCTCGACCCCCGCCGTTCCCATCGGGTTCGCCCGATTCGTTCGCTATTTCTGCTTAAGGTACCTAGGTCGGTACGCCGGAGTCGTAGACATCAGCGTCTATATGACATAAATAATTGATTCTATTGAACATTAGTCCGGTGACTTCACTTTTTTTTGCGGCGCATCAAATCCTGATTGATTCGCGAGCCCGCAGTACTTTATATTTTTTCCCCATCTTTGATCTAAGTATGTTATTTCTCGATTTGAAGATCAATTTCACCAGCTCACTGCGAAGTCGGTACTCTTAATAATATAATGTGATACAATACAATACAATACAATACAATACAATACAATACAATACAATACAATACAATACAATACAATACAATACAATACAATACAATACAATACAATACACAATACAATACAATACAATACAATACAATACAATACAATACAATACAATACAATACAATACAATACAATACAATATTTTTAATTGCACGCCATTTTTTTGATTATTTTTTTAATGAAAAATAATTCAGAAAAGACCGATTTTCAAGATCTGATTGTTCATTCAAATGGTCGGTAAAAGCCTTCGAGATTTTGTATGAGTAAAATTTTGTAGATAAATTACAACATGTCAAAAGTTTATGCACGTGACTTTGGATTGCCTTCAGTACATAACTGCCTTAACCCCTTGCGGCGCTGATGCGCGCCAGAGAGCGGGAGATCGAGAGGCGACCCGCGGATCGGCCCCCACCTCGATCCCCGTCCCAGCTACGCGAAGGGGTCTCGATCTTTGTATACGTCGGAGCGATTACCAGTCTTCGAATTACCGGACGAATTCGCGAGGCGCTGCCGGGGGGACCAAAGCGGCCACGCGACCGATCCGATCCGATTCGCGGGTTGACCGATCGAGCGAGAAGAGCGGGAACGAGAGAGCCGAGGAGGGAGAATCCCTTTCCACTTTCGGATCTTCCTTTTTCTTTTTTTTTCGTTGCGTCAATTCTTTGTCTCACTCTCGGGAGGTTCGTCCGCTTTTTTATTATCGGTCCTCCCACGAAAGTTGCGAGTCAGTGACGGTCGATGCGCGCTGCGGTACGGATTGCTATTATAGTGGCTATTGCAGTTTTTCACTGGCAAGTCGATTTCGGACTTGCGTGTCGATAAAGGGTGACCAGTGCTTTGGAGAAGTTTACGTAGGGTTTGCATGGATTTTTACTGAAAATTCACCTCGCGGCGCGTTGATTTATTGACATTGACATTGGGAAGGCTGCAAGGGTGCGCGTAATTCTACTGTGCATGGTGCAATTTGCCGATCGGTTTCAGCTGATCGAGGTTTGAGCGGGCCTTTCGTCGCTGCCGAAGAAAAAAAAATGGTGAGTGAAGGTATTCATCCATACCGCAAAGGTGCGAGCGGAAGCGTGAAGAGGTAATTTTTTAAATTATCCCTTCGGGGGTAATTTTTGAAATTGTTCCTTTGCCAGCAATTCGGAGGAAACTTACTCTGTATATGATGTATATGATGTCATTCGTATTTCAATGATCGCTGATGCATTATTTATCGATGTGGGTATTTTTAAATCTTACCAAAAAATCGTATTCGGAAATAACGAACGAGTGTGTGTGGCGGAAGGGGAAGCGGCTAATCTTGTTTATCGAGCAACAGGTCGCGAAGTGAATTATTTTTTATGAAAAAAATAATAAAAAAATTACGTACAATTAAGAATATAATAAATTATTATATTATATTATATTATATTATATTATATTATATTATATTATATTATATTATATTATATTATATTATATTATATTATATTATATTATACTAGCGGTTATATTATATTATATTATATTATACTAGCGGGTTATTATGGCTCGCGCGCTCGCAGTTCCAATGCGTTAAATTTTATATTTTTATCATTTTTTTTAACTTGAAGAATTGCAACAGTTTGCAAAGTAACGATGCTGGTGATAATGTTAGTAAATGACGTCACTATGTATCGAATATCAAATTTTTTGCCAATGGTCAATGGAGCGGTCAATAATTGGGTCATGTGGGTGGGACAAACAAACAAACAAACAAATCCACAGTTTTCCAAAATATATATTGGATTATAAGATTATATTATATTATATCACATTATATTATTAAGAGTGCCGATTTCGCACCGAGGTCTATAAAAGTCGTGGTTGAAATTTTCCAATTTGTCAAAAAGGAATTCTGCTCAATGCATCTTTGCCGCAAGACTGACGCAAGAAACCTAACTTGCGCAAAAAAATATCGTAGCACCTGCGCTCCGCAGTGCTTTGCTCTTTATTACTTAACACGTGCGAGCGTCGATTATCGCATACCATAACAACTTTATTAACAGTCTGTGCCAGTATCGCACCTTAGGTTTATTCTCCGACTTATTCTCCTCACACGGCCAGACGATAAAAACTGTGGCTAATCATTCGCTCCGCCATAGCTGCGATTATTCATTGTCATTCACGTAAAACAGTTTCCACTTTAACTTTTTTGTCCCTGACAATAAGTCTTTGTCGAGCACTGCGCTGCACCCGGTGCTTGGTTACAATGTGTAGCAGGTTTAATAAATCCAGCATGTGAATTGTCATGCATGATTCGATGCAATCAGCTTGCCCTTGCCCGTTCTCTGCACAACTTCTTCGGCTGCCTTCGAAACGCTTTGCGAAACACACGCGGCGCAGAAACGTGGGCGGATGCGCGATTCCGCTAGTCGAAGGCAACTCAGACATTGCACATAACAGGATAATCCAAAATCGACGCGAATAGCAGTATACATTAAACGTAAGAAACTACTAGTTTCGCCTTTTTTGTAATGTCGTATAAGTATTTTTTTTTATTGTAGTGAGTTTATTAACGATACATAACATGTAACAGTTTTTTTTATACCTGACAAACTTTTCTCTTTTGACCTTTATTGCATATTGCCAATTAGCCATCGAGTGCAATCTTTCAGCCGTTTTAAAAATTATCGGCGCTTTATGGAATCGTCCTCGACGCTAAAAGCTTAAAAATTGAAGTTGTGCACATTTAGGTAACTATAGTAATTTTATTGTCAATAACTTTAAAAAGGTTTAATGTGTAATAGCTGCAAATAGAAAAATTCTTTAGCTCGAACGGATCATGCGCCGATACAATTCGCGTCTTTTCCATCTGTGCATTTGCTCAATGTCGTATGAGCAAATCGCAGAACACCATCGAGTGGGTGGACCGGTAACTCTGTTGCTCTTACCGCACATGCTCATATATGTGCAGTAAGCGCGACAAAGGGGAGGTCACGGTGGCGCCAGGTAGGGCGAAGTTCCCGGTTCATAAGTCACCGGTACGCACCGTATGCCGTGTATGAATATCTTGTTCGTAGCGTACAGTGTATGGAGTAAATCACAACATCCACTATAAAGAAAATGATAAAGAAAATAATAAACGTCCCGATTCGAAAAATCTGTATGGATGCAAATACTAAAATTCTTTAGTTCAAACGGAACATGCACGGAAACAATTCCCGTCAGTTTGGTCCGAGCATTTGCTCAATGTCAGTTTGCTCATATATATGTACAGTAAGCACATACTCATACATGTGCAGTAAACACATGTATGAATATGTTAGTCTGTTTTACTATGGAGTCATATATGTTCAATAAGCACGCGCTCATATATGTGCACCAAACACATACTTACATAAGTGCAGTAAGCACATGCTCACATGAGTGCAGTAAGCACATGTTCACATATGTGCAGTAAGCACATGCCCACATGAATGCAGTAAGCACATATTCATACATGTGCAGTAAACACATGCTCATATATATACAATAAGCATGCGCTCATACATGTTTCAGTAAGCACATGCTTATGTCAGTGCAGTAAGCACATGTTCACATATGTCCAGTAAGCACATGCTCACATAAGTGCAGTAAATGCTCATGTAGGTGCAGTAAACACATGCTCATATATATACAATAAGCATGCGCTCATACATGTTTCAGTAAGCACATGCTTATGTAAGTGCAGTAAGCACATGTTCACATATGTCCAGTAAGCACATGCTCACATAAGTGCAGTAGATGCTCATGTAAGTGCAGTAAACACATGCTCATATATGAGTAGTAAGCACATCTTAACATAAGTGCAGTAAGCGGATCAAAGGGGAGGTAACGATTGCGCCACGTGGGGCTCTGTTCTCGGTCAATAAGTCACCGACATACACTTTATGCCATCTATTACAACGACAATGTAATAGATGTCTGGATTCGAAAATCCTAGATGGATAGAAACAGCAAAATCCTTTAGTTTGAACAGACCATGCCCAGACACAATTCGCTTCAATTCGGTCTGAGCATTTGCTCAATGTCGTATGCGCAGATCGCAGAAAGCCATCGAGTGGGTGGACCGGTAACTGGTGCTCTTACCGCACATGCTCATATATGTGCAGCAAACGCGCCAAAGGGGAGGTCACGATTGCGCCACGTAGGGCGAAGTTCCCGGTTCATAAGTCACCGGCATGCACTGCATGCCGTTTATTAACGTCTTGTTCATAGCGTACACAGTGCAGCGTAAATGGCAGTATGCACTATAACGAAATTATAGTGCATGCCTCGATCCGAAAAAACTGAATGGATCGCTTCAAACTATATCGCCTTAAAAGAGTCGAAAGAAACAAATACGAAACCGAAGAACCGTCGCAAGGACTCGGCGCTCAATAAGAGTTCGGCTGTCTTGCCGGACATCGTGGAATCGGCCAGGGGGCCCCACATTAAACCGTGGAATGCAACTCGCGGAGGCAATTTACGCAAGCCGCCTGTTAACGCGTCGTGGAGCATAAGACCAATTAACGATGCTGAGGTGGTTCGCGAGTTATATGCGCTTCTTTTACTTTCCGCTGCTGAAGGATAGTTTATGAACATTGCACCACTACCATCACTGTTCTCGTAACAGTGGTCGTTGGGTCTATCGGCTTTCGCAAGCCTCTTCAGCTTCTGACAATTCTCGGGTGCATGACTCAGAACAGTAGGATGTGGCTAAGATTTTCATCGCTTTCCATCATCATCATCATCGCCGCGCCAACTTTATTGGGGACTTGGGCGCCTGATGGATTTTAATATGTTGGAGGATAGATTTTATTTTTTATGGGTAGGAGAACTTGGGCTGTTTCAATAATGAATAGTGAATAGTGTCGACCTAATCGAGGATCATTAAGTAATTTTGGGCCAGTGGACTTCGCGCTTGAAGAAAAGGTGTAATTTCTGGTAGAGCTTTGTGAAAAATAAGTAGGAGCTTTATGACGAATTATCATTTTATTACTACTAGAGTTTATCTTTAAATCTCACCACCTCTCAAATTTTGTTCGAGATTTACATACCTAATGATGGATTTTAATATGTTAGACGATAGATTTTATTTTTAATGGGTAGGAGAGCTTCGACTGTTGTGACTATTCTGATTCAGTAATTGTTCGATTTTACTGCGGAGTTTCAATAATTGATTCTGAATGGTGTCGACCTAATCGCGGCTCATGAAGTAATTTTGGGCCAGTGGACATTTGTGAAAAAAATTGTGAAAAAAAGTAGGAGCATTATTACGAATTATCATTTTATTATTATTAGAATTTATCATTAAATCTCACCACTCCTCAAATTTTGTTCGAGATTTACATACCTAATGATGGATTTTAATATGCTACACGGTAGATTTTATTTTGTATTTTTTTTTACTGCGATCGGGTAATGTTCTGTTTTACTGTGGAATTTCAAGAATTTATAGTGAAGAGTGTCGACCTGACCGAGACCCGTTAAGTAATTTTGCGCCAGTCGACTTCGTACTTGAAGGAAAAGGTTGTAATGTGTGACAGAACCTTGTGAAGCAAAGTTGGAGTTTAATTACTAGTGATAATTTTATGACTATATTTTATCATAGAATCTTATCTTAATAGGCCGAGTCACGTGGCGCACGATTGGTCTAACGTCAAAAAGGCCAATAGATTATGCTTATGCACAACCTACATGGTTTTATGATATTTAGCCGTATTTACTGATAGTTTTTTAAACAACATTAGTGATGTGACTGCAAAAGCTTCGTATTGAGTAATATCGAGAAATTAATAGCTTCGGAAGGTCTCTTTTAGATTACCAGCTTCCATTATGATTTTTTTACTTCTGTAAAAATCCGTTTAGATATTATTTACATACAATTCTTTTTGTCAATTTTTTTCGATGGCAACTCTCATTTAATTTTAATTTTAAGTCTGCGTACGAAAACCCTACCAAAATATCAATAAACAAACAAAAATGCAAGCGAACTCTGACTGAAATGAAACTGACCTTGGCAATCCGAGTGAGCGGGTCATCCACGCTCGTTTTACAGCCGGAAAGCTCTGCTCATTTAAATTCAAGTAGCTTCTTCTTAAATTAAAATGATTTCTAATTTGCGAATTTTCTCATTTTTTCTTAAATAAAAATGATTTATTAATTTTATTGAATACGTATCAATTTTTTCAGAATGTTGTGTAATTTGTTGAAATTGCGTTTTTCAGTTAATAACAAAACGCAATTATCAAAAAATACCCAAAATTCTGAAAAACTGCATACGTATTCAAAAAGTAAAAACAAATCGTTTTCATATGAACAGAAAGTAGGTTAGATTCGTCGAAATTTTTTTTTCCTTAATTTGTTAACAACATTTTTGAATTATTATTATTAACAAAAATCAATCTTTTCATTCCCTTCTGTATGCTTGATTTTTTCGGATTTTTGTCCCATCGAGAAGTGTTCGCATTTCTTTCTTAACTCACGCGAAGGTTGAACTGTCCGCAAGAACTACCTTAAGTCCCGAGATAATGCGGTTTATTCGCGGCCGCAGTTTCTGTTTGTCTTCGCGAAGCTGCCGACCACCGTTAAACTCCCGCCGCCTATGTGTGTCCGGCGAGCGAAGTGACGCGGTTCGCAATTCTCCGCGCATCGCAATCGAGCATCGGCATTATCACAATCATCATCATCTTCATTACATCGGAGGTCGAGGGGATCGTCCTCAGCGATGCATTCGTCGTCGTTTGGCATAGTCGTGAGCAAGTCATTGCCATTCGGACCTTTTTCTCAAGACTCGTCCGACTCGTCCGCGGCAAATGCCTTGTTCATCAGTGGTTATTGCATCCTCATCGGAGAGCAGATATTAACTCTTTCATTGAAAGACATTAAATACAAGTATGAGGACTCTCTCTCTGGAAAATTATAAGCGGAAGGTACGAGAAATATATAGATAGTGTAATTGCACGAAATTCCAGCTATTGCCGATGTCGATTTCAATGACGGAGATGAAAAGAAGCTGCGAGCTACCTTCAATTGCGCACCGTTCAATCGCGTACGCGGTTCTTGCGAGAAAAATAAATCGTAGACCGCAAAAGAGCAACCACCGTTTAAGAGCGGATTTTTTTTTACCAATATATCGAAATGCCACTGATATTTTTTTGCCACTGATCTTTGCATAAAACAATCAATATATATTGTGTAATATTGCCATATTTCTGTATCATGTCTTTCGAGCGCGAACGCGTTTGTTGAAAGAAAAATAAATCGTAGACCGCAAAAGAGCAATCACCGTTTAAGAGCGGATTTTTTTTTACCAATATATTCAAATGCTTTTTCCTGCCACTGATTTTTGCATAAAACAATCAATATATATTGCGTAATATTGCAAAATTTTTGTACCATCTCTGTCGAGCGACATTTTATCTGATTACGTAATTTGTCCTGGGTTCGTTGAGTCTGCACTTTAGATGGACTAATACAAGAACAGCATTAGTGGCGTCGTGAGCTTTGGTGATTTACCATTTTGTACTATGTCAATTGGTATACACCATTTTTTTCATTCCGGATTATATAAACTTGAGCACATGGATGGAAATAAATCCTTTGGATGATAAAAGTACCTAGTTAAATATAGGTCAGTAATGTTCGCAGAAATGTTCGCTGTGCACTATCGTCGTGTGAAAAAATATCGCACTTTGCTTCCGACTTGACAATTTCATTTCTGATCCGGACGTGACGTCATACTGGAAATACGCCACTTCCGGTCGAAATACATGACTTCCCAATCAGACGTGACGTTTTTACTGTATGCAGTCATTTTCGTTCGAAAAATATGACTTTCCAATCGGAAGTGACGTTTTTACGATATGAAGTTATTTTTGTTCGAAAAATACGATTTTCAAACCGGAAGTGACGTATTTCCAACACGACGTCATTTTTGGTCGAAAAATACGATTTTCAAACCGGAAGTGACGTATTTCCAGCCCGACGTCATTGTTGGCCGCAAAATACGATTTTCAAACCGGAAGTCACGTATTTCCAGCCCGACATCATTTCTGGTCGAAAAATCAGATTTTCAAACCGGAAGTGACGTATTTCTGACAAATCTCCAAAAATATAAATTTCCGTTTTCTAAATTCCTTAGCCCCACAGCTCGATCGCGAAGCGGCCGAGCCACAAATGCCTGGAGGTTTTAACCACATCCGCAAAGCCGTCCTCGTCGATAAAAGGGGTGTCAGCGTTGCCCATTTAATTACACGAATTAACTATGGTGAATTAATGGATCAGTGGGCATGCCGGCGCAGTAGAAATCACATCGCCGGTAAGAAGCAGCAAAGTAGTCGAGTATAGAGTGACAACCGAGAGTAAATCTTCCGAATCGTCTCCCTATCGTTACCCACGCATTTAAATGCCGTCCTTAAACGGTAGCCCAGCGTATCGGTGTGCTATATCGCACCATTCCGATAGAGAGAAGAGTCGGTGTCCGTGAGGCAGATTGTGTCGACGGCTCGAATCCATAAGGTCATATAGGCTGCGCATGCGCATAGCTTGTATGCCTTTTTGGTATTAGACCGTCGACACGAAACGTTTAAAGAGGGAGTCTCGCTGCGCGCTGACTTCGCATAAGTTCGACAACAATAAGAGAAAATTGCAAGTACTTCTTGATGGTATAAAAATCTGAAAAAATCATGT
>JAPYZD010002028.1:24620-56461 GCA_030522725.1 Ichneumoninae sp. B BG-2022a
TCATGTATACTAAAGGTACTGAGAAGATTAATTTTGCATAATAATAATTGCAAAATGTTATTAACAAATTCATCAACAAATTAATTGGTTAACAAATTAACCGGCAACAAAACTTTTTTTAAATGAAAATGATTCGTTTATTTTTCTGAATACGTATGAATTTTTTCAGATTTTTAAGTAACCGCTGATTTTTGTTCTACAAAAAAAAATAAGAAATCAACGATTACTTAAAAATCTGAAAAAATTCATACGTCTTCAGAAAAATAAACGAATCATTTTCATAAAAAAAAAATTTTGTTGCCGGGTAATTTGTTAACCAATTAATTTCTTGATGAATTTGTTAGTAACATTTTGCAATTATTATTATGCAAAATTAATCTTAGCAGTACCTTTAGTAAACATGATTTTTTTCAGATTTTTACACCATCAAGAAGTACTTGCAATTTTCTCTTATTGTTGTCGAACTTTTGTTCGACAATTGTTTTCGTTCTTTTGAAAATTGTGTTGGACGCAGTCCGAGCCAAACATAAGCGACTATTTGTTTCGATCAGCTGTTCTCTTTATTCGTTGCGGTTGCAAGGAAATATATGTACTTTGCCCTTTTGAACATCGCGCTGGATGCAGTACGAGCTTCGTAATAGCAATCATTTGTTTCGATCAGCTGTTCTCTTTACTCGTTGCAGCTACAACGAAATATATTTACTCCACCTTTTGAACATTGCGCTGGATGTACTTCGAGCTACTTACGAGCGACCATTTGTTTCGATCAGCTGTTCTCTTTAGTCGTTACAGTTACAAGGAAATATATTTACTTCAACCTTTTGCATTGTCTTGGGTGTGTGCAACACAGTTTTTGAAAATGCGAAAAAGGATAAAGAAAAGAAACAAATTCTTTGGAACCAGGTTACGAAAAATTGTCGAGAAATGTTATCACATCGCTGAAGATGTGCGCCGTTTACAAAATATATACAACGCTTCAGAACTATGTTAAAACACGCGAAGGGGTGGTCGGTGTGCGTGTAAACAGTAAAGCGAATAAACAGGCTAACAAAATCGCCACGATCTCGACTGGCGATCCAAATGCGCCACCGTATATTTTACAGCAAGAATTAAGTTTTACGCGCGTAAAAAATATGTCTGAAAACTAAAGATGAGAAGTCGTCGCTCAGGTGTAAAAGATTTCAAGAATACAAGGAAAAAATTGAACCAACTTCGATTCATGTCGAACGAAGAATAATTAAAAAATAACAATAACAACAACAGTATCGATTTCAAGAATACAAGAAAAAAAGAACATAACGAACGTCGAAGGCTCAATCGATCGCGACCAAAAAATAACAAAGAAAACCACGCTTCAAGTTTACCAAAAAAAGTTGCCGTTAAAAAAAACCTTGTTTATTTCGTGTCGCGAAAAAAATCTCTCTCATTATCGATTTCAAGAATGCAAGAGGAAAAGAATACAATGAACTTCGAATCCTCAATTCACGGCGAGCGAAAAATATTAAAAAAAAATAAACAAAGAAAAGTGTTCGAGCTTACCGGTCCGAGGTTGACGAAGCCATTTCTAGCGGCCACGCGATCGGCGACGAGTCTCTCGGCCGGACTCTTCATCTTGACGAGGAAGGCATTGGTGAAGATCTCCGGCTTAGCCTCGGCCCCGTTGCTGTGTCCATCGAGAATTATCAGAAACGCGACGATGAGACCGAAGGTGCAGATCGACGTCGTTTGTTGCATGGCGATTGGTTTCCACCGCTTTTCGACATGTACACTCGCCTTGGTCGTTTTGTGCTTTCCCGAAGTGTCGACTCTGGCGTTGTCGTCGTGTTCTTTGCGACAATCGTGAGTGTACAGGTCAGCGTCGGTCGGAGAGTCGTCGGTGCACGAGGCGCTTGAGCGTGCGTTATTATCAAAGGTTTCCGGCAATCCGTCAGCGTCGACACGTGTTATCCCCATGCTCGTCCGAGACCGACTACTGTCGGATGACCGGAGCGTTCGCGCATAAGCTTGCTCACCCTCGACGCGACCGCAGCGCCCTCTCGCGCCGCTCTCGGCCCTTCCGTCCATCCTTCCCCTCGCCGTAACCGCCGACGCGAATGGCAGAACAAGTGGAGGAATAAATGCACGATCAGCCTGCGCGACCATAGCAGTCAACGTACTGACGTCTTGTCCCTTCTGGCAACAAACGAGGCGGCAAAACCCCCCCCCCCCCCCCCTCCCGTCGACGTTGCCAAAGGACTCGCGCCCGCAGACTTCGAATTCCACGACTGGAAAGAACTACGTTAGGTGTTTGATCGCGAGAGTTTCTTTGTTATATGTTCGAGGCTGCAGCGGCGCTAGACGAGACTCGTTATTTACACTCGTTCTGACTTACGGCCTCAGACCGCAATTACCGAACTCGGAGCCTGTAGAGTTTCTTTCGTTTTTTTAAGTACAAACTATTTTAGACTTTACGAGCTTCTATGGCGAGTCTTCGGAGAGTTGATTTTCTTTGTTTCTTTCCTTTGCTCTATCGAGAGTTGTCTTGTTGGCTTTCGGGAACGACATAGAAGCCCAGAGAGCTCGAACCTGAAATCCCTCCCTGCTGGCTGTGACGTCACGCGAGACATATTGATTCGCGCGGATGGTGGGGGGAGGCGGGAAGGGACAGTGCGCATGCGCACTCGGAGAAGTTGTACGTATATCTTAACTCGGCGTGCGTCGATTACCGCGACCGGCTGCTTCACAGCTCTTTATATACTCGCTTTCGCTCTCTTGTCTCTGGACGGAGATTTTGCGAATTTCGTGTAGCTTTTCTTACCCCCCCCCCCCTACTTCCCTATGTTCTTTTCCTTTAGAGGTCATCTATAGCTCGTTGAACCTTTCGCGGACTTATTACATGGATCGGATTCTTATTATTATTGGCGCTGCGAACGCAAGGGGGAAACGCCGATTTCGGTTGTTTTACGATCTTAATGCATCTTTGATTTTTTTTCCCAGCGACAGCGACTTTGCGCTATATATTTCAGCGAATATTCGTCTCGTACGAGACTCATGCAAATAGGTTATTCTCTTATCGAACACTTCCAAGATCCACGCAGAGCGTCGTCATGAATCATGGAACCAGCGTGGGTTCGACGCTTAAGTTAAGCACCTTCGACCTCTTCTCGCTCCGGCATCCGCGAGATGGGCCGTCCATTATGCTCAGAACGTTCTCACTTTCTTTATCCATATTACTCTCTATTTTTATCACCGAGCTTCTTTTGTCCCAGACATAAAAGCTGCAACGGATACCTTGGCTAGGCACATTTCACCGGAAACCACGAGATTCGTTCGGCGAATTGAAAGGAACTCATTATTTTTTATGGTACGTAAATATACATTTATTTATTAAAAACAGTACTCCAATCAGTTAAATCGCAACTCTCAACTTTCACTCGTATACATGGATCAAATAAATATTCATATAACTAGTTTGTATTTAAAAAATATCAACATGTCTTTATTTTTATTTTTTCTATCAAATAAGATTGTATGTTCGAAGCGCAAAAAGCGCTCTTCGTACGCTCTTGCCTCGCTTTTTGGCGCGCGTGGGGCAAGAATATATGCACTTTTTTCTTCAGCCACTTGCAAGGGAAATAAGATTTTTTTTTCTTTTTTTAATATGAAATCATCGTCGAGTGAGTTCGTGGTCGGCTGTTTCGTCGAACCGCTCGAGAATCCACTCGAGCATCCGCTCGAGCTTATGTCGTGGAGCACCGGGGATGCATCAGGTAGCATTGCGATGTGAAAATCACCCGGCAATTATGCAAAGAGGCAACCGCTTATAATATAGAACGTACGCCCGTCCGTTTCCACGAGGCTTTCGGTATGCTGCTGCAAGCTCAAACCCTCCATGCTATGTGAAGAGGGAAGTACGCGCGAGCAGGGATTAAAAAAAGGGGATGGTAAGAGGGGAACACGACCCACCGGAATTCATTTGCAAAATTACAAAGACCGAACGTGAACCCGATTTTAATATGTCCTTTAACTAGAAAAAAAAATGATGGAGTGGCGCGTTATAGACAAAACCCAAAAAAAAATTTACTATATTAATTCTTAAAGAAAATTAACTACGTTAATTCTCAAAAAGAATTAACTACGATAATCCTCAAAAAGAATTAACTACGTTAATTCTCAAAAAGAATTAAGTACGTTTATTCTTAAAAATAATTGATTACGTTTATTCTTTGAAAGAATTAATTACGTTAAATCTCCGCCTCTGTTAATTTTTAATAACGCTTCTGATCATTTTTTTTTTGCACCGTTGTCATACGTTCTTTACCAATGCTATTCAAAGAGCTAAAACGGAGACCGTTTCGGTACTCCGCTCGGCATTCCGGGAAAAATGAGCAGTGTGGCATTTCGATGATGGAAAAGCCTTGGACGTAGTTCGATTTTTAAAAAGAGCCTCTGATCTTTTTTTTTTATTTTTTGCGGCATTGTCGTAGGTTTTTCATTAGTGCCGTTCGAAGAGCGAATACCAAGGCTGCTATCGTAAACGGGTCCGCGTTCCGTGAAAACGTCGGGAACGGCTTCATATTTGCTTTAATAAACGATCCGGCTCGAAGTACGGATTTTATCGTCGCTATACGATTTCCACGGCACGTGTCCAATACCTTCGCTAGGGTACTAACGTTCGCCGCATAAAGTTTACGATTTTATCGTCGCGATGGAATTATAGCCTCGTTGGATGCGGTTTTATCGAGCAGCGGAATAGTTTCATGGGGGAGTAAGCGAGAGAAACCGCGCTCGAAATATGGTCGCTCGGATGATAACAATTGAGTTTTAAAAAATTCGAGCAGCGGACGAGGCGAGAAAGGCCAGACTGTACTTGACAAATAGTTTTTGTTCGCTTGATCGAAAAAGTTTTGACGGCTTATCTGAAAAATTTTTTGTTTGCTTGACTAACAAAAGTTTTGTTGGCTTGATGAAGAAAAGTTTTATTCGCTTGATTAAAAAGTTTTATTGGCTTGACTAAAAAGTTTTATTGGCTTGACTGAAAAAAAGTTTTGTTGGCTTGACTGAAAAAAGTTTTATTGGCTAGACTGAAAAAACTTTCCTTGGTTCGTCAAAAAAAACGTTTCTTGGCTTGACCGAAAAAACTTTTGTTGGCTCGACTGAAAAAACTTTCCTTGGCTCGCCTAAAAAAACGTTTCTTGGCTTGACTGAAAAATTTTTTGTTTGCTCGACTGAGAGAACGTTTCTAGGCTCGGCCAAAACACTTTTCTTGGCCCTTTTCGTTGGCCTGACGAATCGCTTTACGAAATACCGCAAGTGCGAAAAAACTTATATTCCCCCCGGTAACGAATTTTTCTTCCCGTCGCGCCGTTGAGATTGATATTTCCTCCGATCCCTCATCCGCACCCCCCGGTGAATATGAAATTTCTTCCGAGATTAATGCTCGGCTGTTAATCGACGCGCACGGCCCACGCAGATAAAGTACAGCCCCGTGCGTTGTCAGCTTGATTCTTCCGCCACACAATTATCCTCGTTTACCGGCAGTGGAGCGAGTCGTGTGTGGTCGGCCGTATATCAAGTGGAACAACGTGTCCGCGCGCTGGCACAGAGCCACGAGCGACGTCTGACCGAACGCACCTCGTTCCACTTCCCCGCAACTTCGTTTAGCGCGCGCCACTGCGCGGCGCTCCGGTGATCTACGGCCAGTGGAAACGCCGGTAATTGGTCAGCCGCCGAACCTGCCGCGAGACTCTCCTGTCACCGCGACGAGGTCCTCCGTTGAATATTTCGATAACATGGTGGCCGTTTTTTCCCCGCAAACAAAAATTGTCGATTTTTTCCTGAAAATTTTTAAAAAATTCTGGACCAAACTTCTAACGACTTCAATTTTAAAAAATGAATGATGCAAATGAAAATGCCCGATTGTTATATTCATGTTTAGTCATTTTCTTTTTTCAGCATTTTTCAAGTCTTTTGACGAGGCTTCCTTTTATGTACTTTTTATATTTTTGTTTATAGGTTCCGCGAAAATTTCCTTTTTCCATGACTTTCCCCGGTTTTCCCTGACCGCGATCACCACGAGTAAAATTCTCTAGTCATGAAACTTAGTTCGACCACAGATCGATCCCCGTTCGAGCTTTCCTTGAAATTAACCAAATGTCTAATCAATCGTGTCAAGAGAAACCAACTGACCAATTAAACATTTTCCCGGGCCAGACTTCTAGCGACTTCTGTTAAAAAAATTCATTATCTAAATAAAAGTGCCTAATTATATACTATTATATTTAAAAAATTCATTATCTAAACAAAAGTGCCTAATTGTATTGTATGTTTCATTATTTTTTCAAAAAAGTCTTAATTTTTTCCAGACTTCCTTTTATATACTTGTTATTTATTTATAGAAGCCGCGACATTTTACTTTTTACCTGACTTTCCTCAAAGTTTCGCGGCCACCACGAATAAAATTCGCGAGTCATGAAACTCAGTTCGAGCACAGATCGATCCCCGTTCGCGTCGTCCTTGCAATCAAATAAATGTTTAATCGATTTGTGTCAACAGAATTATAATATAAATAATATAAACAACAGTGACAGATCGAAAAAAGGTCGATTGGCTTGCGACGAGACCGTTCGACTCCCTCGTTGAAGTTTCCACCGATGTTCGAGTGTAAAAAAATACTGTTCGGTCCTTTCGTCCTTGGCTTCGCCGAGCGCGTTCCCAGCATCGGTTTTGGTGCTTGGTCGTGGTCCGCTGATGGGCGATCGTCGCGAATCATATCGTTGGCCGACGTGGGCGGGATAAACATATTTTCCGTTAGACGGACAGCGCTTTATTCGAGACCCTCACCTCTTAATCGGCGGCTTCGCTCCGCCGGAGAGCGCGCCGGACGACGTCGAACGAGCCATCAACTTCCGCTTCGCCTCCAGCTTCATCTTCGCCTCCAGACGCTTCCTCTCGATCTCCTCCGGTGTGCAAATTTGCGCCGACTGCGAACCCGCCGCAGTTTCCCTTCCTCCTTGCCTCGAACCACCGTTAGCCTGCTTATATCTAACATTATCGTCGTCTCTTGGTCCGTTTCTGTTAACATTGTACATTCCAGCATTACCCTCGCTGCCGTTCGCCGACGGCCATGCATTATTCCGCGACTCATTACCCCGATGAATCTCCCGCTCCTGTGTACTTACTGACGAGACTTTACCGTTCACGAAAAGATTACTTTTCCAACCTTTCGCGCTCGACGAGCCCTGATCGTCGAAGTTCGACGACGAGAGACTCTTCTTGAAGAATTTTCTCGCCTGATTCGTCGACTGCGACGGTGGCGCCGCGACGCTCGTCGACTGCGACGGTGGCGCCGCGGCGCCTCTCGCGGACGGCTTCAAACTATCGTTGCTGGCGCTCCGCGGAAAGAGCGTGCTCACGCTTTCCCTGCGCAGGGTGGAAATTCCTCTGCTGAGGTTGTTGCTGGAGCTCGAAGGTTGCTGAGGAGGTGGCAATGGTAACTTTTTCACGGTCGATCCTTCGCTTCCGCGCAGACTTCCGACGCTGGTTCGCGTCGTGTTCCTGGCCTCGTAGGTTTTTCCGTGCCGACTCGACGACCGATCACCTTCGTTCCTCGACGAAGCGGCCTCCGTTGTGGACTGCACGTCGTCGTCGAAGCAAACCGCGAGAAAATCGTCGAAAGAATCGTCCGGGATTTCGAAGACCTCGTCGAGCGAGGAAACGATCGCGGACGATTGTTTCGACGTTTCTTTCGCGTTGTTGTTGAAGCTCGATGACCTGGATGGAGCGGAAGGAATCGCGGAGGCGTTGGGTCTCCTGACCTCGGTCGTGGGGAATTTTACCGGGAAAGTTGAAGCCTTCGTTTCCTTGGTTGGGACCTTCAGCGAGAAAGTCGAAGTCTTCTTCTCCGGTGCGGGATTGAATTTGTTACCCGAGCTCGCCGACGTCGTCGTCGAGCCCGTAATCTTGATCGACGCGCTCGATCTTTTAGCTTCGCTCGTCGCAATCGCGACTCTCTGAGCGCTCGAGGAACTCGCCGAATTCGCCCCCATTCCGAGTTTCGAAGAACTCGCTCCGATTCCGAGTTTCGATGAACTCGTCGAACTCGCTCCGATGCCGAGCTTCGAGGAGGTTCCCGCAGCTTCGCCGGACCTGTCCCTCGCGGCGAGCGAGCGCGAATAGTTCTGCTGACGCCAGGACGAGTCTTTCCCACCGCTGCTGTTCGTCGAATCGCAGTTAGACATTTTTCCTCCTCGAGACGAGACGAGCTTCAATTTTTCCTCCACCTCTTGACTGCATTTCACCATCGAGTCGTCTATGGAGTCGTCGAAAAAGTCGTCCAGGCTCGTTTTGAGGACGACCACGTCGTCGCCGGTTGAATTCTCGTTGTTCGTCGTGAATTCGAACTTCGTTTCGCCCTCGAAGTCGCCGATGTCGATCTGGATCAAAAGCTCGTCGTCGGTCTCTTCCTTATCGACGCGCGCCGCAGAATCTTCCGCTTCCTTCGGCATGACCTTTATCTGCTCGGACAAGGCCTTCATCTCGGCGGCGAACTTTTCGAGGCTCTCCTGCTGCGAATCGTTCTTCATGAGCTGCCGCTTTATGGGCTTGTAGAGCAGCGGCGAATTCGAACTGCGCTTTTTCTGCAGCGCCGACGCTCGCTTCGGCGTGCCCGTCGACTCGACGTTGTTCAGACATTTTCTCTTCGTCTTCTTCGTCAGCGGACTCTCCCAGTCCCAGGCGACCTCGTTGCCTCCCTCCTGCGTGCACGGCAATAAAATCGGACTGACCCGATAACCGAGCGCTGCGTGGTCCTGCGTGGCGTTCGATCTTCCGGTCGACCTCTTCGGTGTGCTGTGCAACGGCGTTGGGGACGCCGGCTGCTCCGACGATTTTTCATTGGTTTCCACCCGAGCGCTTGCTTCTTCCACCACTAACGTTGAAGGATCTGGAATTTTTGTTTCTTTTTTTTAAATTTCATCTTCACAAATTTAATAACATAATATATATGTAAAAGTACTATTTTTAAATTTTGTAAAAGGGTTCATTCATGTGAAATAAATAAATAAATAAATAATAAATTTAATTTCATAAGTACATAGTACAGTTCTCATACATGTTCGGGAACGACGCGACAAATTGCGTATCTGTTTATTGAATGGCTTTTTGTACTATAAATACGGAGGACAAAAAAATGCTAGTTGGCAAAGATCTAGTGTAATTATTATTTGAGTATTTACCAGAGCGAATACAAAAGTCCAAAAATATTTTAAAAATTGAATAGAATCAATGTATTATGTTGTGATACAGAAAATGACTTGACTCTCGTTTTATCACAAAAAGTATTACATAAATAAATTTGAAGATTTTTTTTTATTTCCATAAATATGTAAAACACTTGCCACGCCACTTGGCGATCATGCGACAAATTGACATTTGTTTATGTAATAACTTATTGTACAGATGGAAAAAATTCTAATCAGCCACAATCTTACACAATTATTATTTGAGTATTTATTACGAATGTAAATGTACAGAAATATAAATAAATCATGTAGAATTGTATTATGTTGCCATAAAGAAAGTAAGGTGACTCTCGTTCTATCTAAAAAAATATTGAATAAATAAATTTACAAATTGAAAATTATGATGAGCTTAATGAAGGTTCAAATAAGATCTTTGTTTATTCAATAATGGCTTTTCGTAGTTTAGATACACAGAACAAAAAAAATTCTAATCGGCTAAGATCTGATGCAATTATTACTTGAGTATTTTCTATCAATACAAAAGTACAAACTATTAAAAAAATTACATAGAATCATTGTTATTTAGCGACACTAAACACAAGGTGACTCATTTTATCGTAAAATTATGGTATTAAAAAGTATTAAAAAAATAAATGTGCAAATCGCAAAGTATGGAGAGTTCAGTCAAGGCAAAATTTAGACTCCCTTCTGCTTTATGGTTTACGAGCTACCTATTCATTAAATTAATTTCCATATTATACACTGTTCTACGCGAGTTCTCTTTATTTTTTCATTGCTCCGGCAAAAAGGTAAACAATAATTGTGTCAAATGTTGGTCGATTGCGTATATCAGTTTTAACCTACCTTGCGCCTGAACATTCGTCGTGGGCTCATTTCTTTGGCTGGTCCGTTGAAGTTTCAGGCTCTTTACCTTGCCCGAGCTCATGTTGCAATTCTGCTTTGGGCACAGGAAGACGATATGTTCGAGAATAACTTTCGTTCAGATTACGATATGTTTTCCCGGACAAAGGGAAGACACGATTGTCGAGAGCATCGTCAGTTTCATTCGGACAAGCATAGTTTCCCTCGATTCCACGTTGAAGCACAAAGTTTAATTTTTATCTAACAACAGTCGACAAACTCCGTTCAATTCGATAAGAGCAGTTTTTATAATGGATTTGACAGAAGATGAAACGTAATCTCGAACGTGCAGCGGAAGTAACAAAAATAAATAAATAAAAATGAGTTCTCTCTCGTGCGAGAATACACGCACGAGCCGGTTTACATCGCGCGCATGCGCAGTGAGTCCAGTTTCGGTGGAAAGCGTCCTCGTTCTGACGAAACTCGTATTACTCGGTAAATGTCCATCTCCATCGGTAAAATGGATTTCATGGATTTTGCTTCTTGTCACTCCAGAGAAAAACAAGACTCGTCTGCTTTCGGCGACACATTCGCAGCCTTGCGGCGTCCAAAGCTGGTGATGTAAACACCGAAGTACAATTTCGTAGACTTTTTAACATAAATCACTATAATTCGAAAAGTCGCGTGTTCATTTTTTTTTTAGTTTTCGGGACATTCGAAATAAACATTTACAATCCATAATTCGCCTTCCCACTCTCCCCTGCGCTTTTATTATTTTTAGCTTTCATTGCCGTAGTTACTTATCAGCGTAGATAGAAAATCACTTGCTAGCAATTATCGCACTCTCTTGATAAGCAAACTTTCGATACCTGTCACAGTCACGAGGTCGCGTCGTCCACGATCGATAGATTTACACATGTAAGTAATATTTATACGATTTTTAAAAACTAGAAAACTACAGTTATCACATCGATTGTTCGTGCCTGCGTTAACAATCGTTTTTATGTTTCTTCCATTAGAAATACTTTCGAGCCTTGCCTTGGATGGAGTGAGGGAAAAAAACAGCTGTGAGGCCCAATGTTACATAAAACCGATACTCAGCTCCAAGCCGCCCAGTGAAACCTTGATGCTAAGGTTTCACTTTCAATACTTTTTGTCATTCGGCCTTCTATCATTCCAGCAGTCGAGTTTGTAGTGAGTTTCATTAAGAAGTCAGTCGCCATTCGCGATCGCAGAAGTACAGTCGTGTGTTTGTGTTTCAGAAGCGGGGGTTCTCGCGATAATCCGCAGTAACGTCTTTATTATTCACGAGGGAAATAATAATAACAACATGGCCCAGTGTCCACCTCTGCTGTCGCGATTGGTCGCTTCGTCGGTAACGGCGAGTGCCCACGCGGGAAAGATAATTCGCGACGTTCTCAGCAAAGGGGAATTGAACATCGTCGAGAAGGGCAAGAACGATTTGCAGACCGAGGCCGATCGTTCGGCGCAGAAGTGCATCATCGAGTCGTTGACGAGGCAATTTCCCGGGGTGACGATTATCGGCGAGGAAGGCGCCTCGAGTTGCGAGGTCCCCAAGGAGTGGATAATCAAGGACATGGACCAGGAAGTATTGAAGCTGAAACTGCCCCAGCACCTCGAGAACGTCGAGCCAAAGGACGTCTGCATTTGGGTCGATCCGCTCGATGGTTCGTCTCGTCGCGTCGAATTTTTCTTTTATTATTTCCCTAGTGGAACTGGTGCAGCCACGGATTCGGGGTTGCATCGTAGTCGCAGTCGCACTAAGGTTGACTAGACATGCATCCACGAGCTGCAATGACTATGACGAGACTCCGGATATACTGAAATGAGACTGATCGCTTTGTTCAAACTTTTCACCTTTAAGCAACTCTGTTTTGATGGTCCCGAGTAATCCCCATGCAACTAAAAATCGAATAAATAGACAGGGATTGTTGCAAGGGTTACAGAAAAAAGACGCTAAAATAAAGATTATCTGCGAGTCTATAGCAAGTTACAATTTTGAACATTGTGCATTAGGCTACTGAAGTCTACCGATGGTCACCTCAGTTCCGTTAGGGTTTCATTTTACACATTAAGGAGGCTGGAGCACTTCACACTTGCCAAACGAGTGCTATATTTTTAAAGTCGTTTATAGAAACTTTTACGCATCTATTGATTATAGTGGAGGTTTATTTGTATTACAGCAGCAAATTCACCGTCTAGATTTTCGATACCATTTTCCGTTTAAAAATTACAACCTTTTGGTGCGTCGACGAAATTCCTTCGTAAACAAGCGGCTGTAATTTTTAAACAGAAAATACTATCGAAAATCTAGACGGTGAAATCGTAGGGGATCTTTCAAGGAAAATAATGAGTCGTAATACATCAAAATACAGCGAAAATCTAGCACTCATTTGATTACTGTGAAGCGCCCAAACCGCCTTAAGGATTAAATAAATATAGTTTGTCTTTCAGGAACATCGGAATACACTCAGGGACTCGTCGAACATGTGACCGTTCTGGTGGGAGTTGCCGTAGGGGATCGGGCGGTCGGCGGTGTTATCCATCAGCCGTACTACAGGGACGCGAAGGACAGTATTGTGGGACGAACTTTGTGGGGTATCGACGGTGTCGGCACCGGCGGCTTCAATACCATTCCACCGGCGGAGGGAAAGAGGATAATTACCACTACGCGGTAGGTCATATTCACCCCGTTAACTATTACCAGAATATATGAGCGTATTGGAAATGATTGCTTCTGCAGATCACATTCGAACAAGACAGTTCAAGCCGCCCTGGACGCGATGGAGCCGGACGAAGTACTTCGAGTCGGAGGAGCCGGTCACAAGGTCTTTTTTTTATTATGTAAAAAAAACTTCGAATCGAACTAATCTTTTTACCTATTCCGTTTTTTTTCTATTTTTTCCGTTCAGGTGTTGCTTCTGTTAGAGGGAAAGGCTCATGCCTACGTGTTCGCCAGCGGAGGGTGCAAGAGATGGGACACCTGCGCACCCGAAGCTATACTCCACGCGGTCGGTGGAAGGTTGACGGACCTCTACGGCGAGCGATATCCGTACGACGCTAGTACTTCTCATCCGAACGCGAGAGGCGTCCTGGCGACCGCTCCAGGTCAGGTACATTCGTGGTATGTCTCGCGCATTCCCGAAGAAGTTAAGCAGCAATTGCAATAGGCATTACAAGGGCACTTAATACAATTACGGATACGGCAACGGTTACGGAACCGTGGCGAAGCGAAATGTAAAAGTGCTTCGGAAACAATTGAGCTTGTTCAGCGAATGCACAGGACCTGTTGAAAGAGTCTGTATTTCCAAATATTAAAAATCCCCGTGGCCCACATGCGGCCCATTTCCACTCGAATCGATCGATCAATAAATTCGATGATGAAAATACTGTAGCGATAACTTTTTCACCGTTGATCAGATGCATCGATCGATCAATAATCCTGTACTGTATTAATTTACAAACTTAACATATTTCGCTATCCTTTCCTCACCGTCTCGTTAGAGTTTCGATTTCAGCGCAGCTCGCAGCACCCGTCGCAGTATTTTCCCCGATGCAGTTTTTGGGATAGATTCGACGAATCTTACACCGCCTCTGAGCCATTTCTGGCTAGATATTCGAGCTGCAAAAATGGAAGCCTTTAGTTACGCAGCTCGTTATTGGTAACGTCGAATGCGCTTACCGTTGACGTATTCGATTATGTTCGTCTCAGTTACGTTCGATCCTGGCTGCTTGACGACGAAAGCCATCGGCAGTTCACCGTACATCTCGTCCGGAAGTCCCACGACCGCCGCGTCATCCACTTCCGGATGCGTCAGCAATATCTGCTCGAGCTCTGCCGGTGGCACTTGAAAACCTTTGTACTTTATCAGTTCCTTCATCCTATCAACGATATAAAAATAACCCTCCTCGTCGTAATAACCGACGTCGCCGGTATGCAACCAGCCGTCCTCGTCGATGGTCGCTCTGGTCGAAGTCACGTCACCGGCGTAACCTTTCATTATTTGGTCCCCTTTGAAGCAGAGCTCGCCTTCCTGACCCGGGCCCAGAGGTTCTTTCGATCCTTTTCCATCCAGTGGTATGACTTTACCTACGAATTAAACGAGTTTCAAGACATTTTACGCTGCTGACTCACAATCGCTGCCAATTATCTTTTTTCATTTCTTTCACTCTATTACAGAGTACAATGCGAAAAACTTTCTCTTAACTCGTTTTTCATACTCAAATTAACTTTTCACACACAAAATCACTTCTCATACTTAAATTTACTTCCCATACTCAAATTTACTTCCCATACTCAAATTTACTTCCCATACTCAAATTTACTTCCCATACTCAAATTTACTTCCCATACTCAAATTCAAATTTACTTCCCATACCCAAATTTAATTCCCATACTCAAATTTACTTCTCTCATAATTTCTTATTTACCGAACGTGTTGGGGCACAATTTTCCGATGCTTCCAGGCTTGCCATTTTCCGTATTTCTCACAACGCTCAAAGTCGTTTCGGTCATTCCGTACCCTTGCTTTATAATCGGACGATTTAATCTTTGGCCAACGGCCTCTTGAATTTTCGGCGATAAGGAAGCTGCTCCACACCTGTTTGAAAAATCTCCTACAGTTAATATCCACGGATTTACAGACAGGATTTCAGGATAAAAAATCTCAACATTGTCCCTACCATATTCTCTCGACGCTAGATAGGTCGTATCTGTCTACCAACGGGCTCTTGGCCAAGAATACCATGAGCGGTGGTACGAGATACAGATTTCGTATCCTGTGCTTCTCGATCGTCGACAAAAATCTGTCCGGATCGAAATGAGGCATTATAATAGCCGGTACCCCGAGTGTTAGCTGTATGATCAGCAGGACGAAGGCGTACGCGTGAAAATATGGCAATAGAGCGAGCGACACGGTGCTCGGGCCCATATTTGCCGATGCCATTTCGATGATCAGGCACGTTACGGTGAGAAAATTCTTGTCGGTCAGCATGACGCCCTTCGGAATTCCCGTCGTTCCGCTCGAGCACATAATGGCAACTGTGTGTTCCTTGACGTTTACTCTGCAAGCTTCGAAGGCCTCGGGATTGGGCACGATCGTCGACGATATCAAATCGCTCATGCGAGGCACATCATCGATCATCGACTCTCCCATGGACACCAGCTTCGGCGACCACGGCAGTTCATCGACGATTTCCCTCAACTTCTTTATCGCCGACTCTGACGCGAAGATGTAATCGGGCCTCGAAATGTTCAGACTGTGCAACAATTCCCTGCGGGTGTAGCCTGGATTCACAGGACAACTCGCCAATCCCAGGTAAAGTGCCGAACATACCGGAATAACGAAGTTCACACTGTTCTCGCTGCAGACGGCGATTCTGTCGTCGATCTTCAGTCCTCGGCTGCGCAAGTACACGGCCAGACGACGACTGTAGTCCAAAATTTGGGCGAAGGTCACTTCCCTCTCGGTGTCGGCGTTCACCTGCGTAAAAAAATTAATACAATTCAAGGACTCTGGTTACGAAGTTTGGACAAAGTTATTTTTCCCATACAGCATCGAAACGGGATTAAGGCCAACTGAAATTACTGCAGTCGGTAACGGAAAATGTAATGTATTTTTTTGTTTTTTTCATTACCCAAAAAATAGTTTTAATAATACTATTTTTTTGTATAGTACAGTATTTTTTAATATTTAAAATACTTGGAAAAAGTATTGGAGAAATACTTCAAGTACAAAAAGTACAAAAAGTACTTGATACTTTGAGTACTTGTGATACTCTGTACTTTGTACCTGAAGTATTTTTCGGTACTTTCCCCAACTCTGACTACACGTTTTAAGTCTAAAAAATTTTACATAAAAAAAACAACAGTTTTGCCATGGAATTTTGCATCAAATAACCGTTTTGACAGCCTGTACAATAAATGCTATTTATTTATCTATCCTCTAATATCCACTCGCTTGGCTGTGTATTTTGCAACAATTTTGTTCTCTCTATTTCTGTTTGATGCAAGCAAACTGGCACAGTGACGCTGTGATATGTTTATTTAGTGAAATGATAGAGCAGATTTTTTATCTAACCCAAGCTATGTCAGCCATGTCGACCTGGTGACTTTATTGTAGGCTGAAGCGTGTTAGCATACCGCTTGCACATTTACATGAATAAATTATGAACTTGATAAAAATATGACCCAGAAAATATCTGCATAAGATGAAATTTGATTGTGTACGGACTTTGCCCAGGAAAGTTCACTTCCTCTGTAGACAAGAAAATTTTTTAACAGAACAATTTTTTGCTCTTCTCCGAAAATGGTATATAAAAAAAAAAATTGCCGAACATACAAAAATATCGTCAGTGTACAAGAAAATAACATTTTACAATGAGATATCGCATGACTCGCAGATTAGTAATGATTGTTAAGTAAATTTTAAAAAGTAGTTTTTACCAAGGCAACCCTGTCTCCGTACGAGGAGAGACGATCCAGGAAAAATTGACCCATCGATAAATCGGGCGGCAGAGTTACGAGCGCGTCCGGACCCCTCAATATATTGTTTCCAGCGTCCATCTTCACCGAGAATGATTCGAGTAATGATAAAATTATTGAACTTGTTTCGCTTTTTTATCTTAAACGACTATCGAAGCCGATATAGATCGCATCGAGATAAACGAGGTAATCTTTTACCTCCTTGCACTGAAAATTATTTCCGTCGTACGTGAGTGACTGAACGATTTTTATCGAACCGTTGCGTACGACAATTATCTATGAATACTAATTTTGTTTACGGAAGATATATTGCCTAATGCCGTTTTTTCCCCACAAGCCTACAACGAAGAACGTTCCAACGTTCTCCGAACTATAATTGATTTTCTGCAACACGGTCGAAGAATAAAAAATTGTATAAACACTATATTTCTATTTACTAAAAAAATGTTCACTATCGGGAAAAGGAAAGATGTATTCATCAGTCCGCCATCTTCGGGCCGCAGGGCCGCAGGTTCGTGACGTAAGGTGAGTTTCGATGCAAGCTGCAAGTTGGATACTCCTGCATCGCCGCATCCAACGAGCGAATGAAAATTTTCGAAGAGGTCGATTTCGAATTCTAACTCGTTCTTTCTGAGACGAAGCGTCGTCAATGTAGAGAGTCTATGACGTATAACCATGCAGATGATTAGATAAAGATTAGATATAAGATATAAGCAATGGGTAAATTTCGATTCATACTTTTTTTTCACGATAATTTTTTTCCCGCTCTGCCAGCGCAATGGCTCTGAACTTGTCGCTCGGACTGCGCAGGCGCAGTGAAAGAAAACGCGAAGCAGCCTCTAGTAATCATCTCATCTTAGAGATCCTCCCCGTGCCATTCACGAATCACAAATACAAGTCGGATAAACGGGTTCAACATCGATCTCGATGCGGCCCAGCACTGTTAATTGATAATTAAAGCCAAAAGGCAGGCTGTCGGACGGCAAACACAGTTCGCTGGACGCGTCGGTGCATCGGAACCTCCGACCGAAGGTTATGTCGATCTGTCAAAGTGTTGACACGTCCGTCGTACGATAAACAACAATAGGACGAGACTGTCGGTAAACGGCCGAATCGAAACCGATCATGGAATATATCACAGTGCCGAAAGTCGAAAATGTTCTGTTGACGCAAAAGCGCGATGACAAGAGTCGGGAAATATGGTTGGAGGGGACTTTGTGTCTCAGCCCGCATCATCTGCTTCTGTCATCCAGACAGGATGTCCGAAAGGAGCTCTGGGTAAGGATTGTTATCGTTCGCTGGGCCGTTCCACATTCAAAAATGTATATTCCGCTGTTATTATTATCATTATTATTATTACTATTGTTATTATTGTCATTAGTATTATTAAAATTTGCAGAAGTGTAGAACTTATAAAATCTGCATTTTAGTAACTAAATTCAATTTTATATGAACATGCGCAGGTCCAGCCTGTTCTTAAATTGGTTCACTTAAATTGTTTATGCTTCATTTTACAGCTGCTTTATCGAAATATCGACGTTATAGAGAGAAAAATGAACAGCCAGAGTCCAGGCGGTAGTATAATACTAAAGCTGAAAGACTTTCGGATTCTACAGCTGGACATAAATACCACAGACGAAGTTATCAGCATCGCCAATACCCTGGAGAAATTGTCGTCCCTAGGTAAGATGATGGAAAAGAATGTTTGATTCATGCAGATTGCTATTAAAAAAAATGTTATGTAAAAACATTTTACGTTAATAAAAATAATTTTATTACTGATTTATATGATTGTTAAGAGCAGTTGAAATACCACAGTCGGTTGCAAAAACTGTAATCAACTTTTTTCATGGAGTGGAAAGTATGGCTATCCGATAGTTCCTAAAAAAGAAAAAATTCAGAACACCGAATAGATTCATAGATCACCGAATGGAACCATAGCCAAATTTATATACATTTCCTATAAGCCATGTTTTTACACTAGAGAGATTGTTGACTCTCACAGTTAACTATGTTTCCAGTGAAAATCACTGTATTCTATGATGTAAGACCATGGGCCAAAATGGTCTTTTGACATTGCACCGTAGACAGAAACTAGTTGAAATATTTTTTTTTTCATTCATTTAAAGATTTTCCTATCTAAAAACAAATTATATGAGTATAGACAAAAAATTTTATAAAAACATTTGACTTGTTTGCAGATCAATTATCACAGTATCCCTTCTCCTACAGACCAAAGTCTGTCGACAATACCAAAGCCCAGTGCGAGGACGGATGGTCCGCTTATACGCCTGTGTCCGAATGGTCCCGACTTTTGGCATCCCATGGCGACGAATGGCGAATAAGTCATCTTAATCGCGACTACAGTGTCTGCAATTCTTATCCTTCGGCGATCGTAGTGCCGCGCCATATAGACGATACAGTAATCGTGCTGTCGGCTACATTTCGAGATGGGGGTAGATTTCCTGTTCTGTGTTACAGACACGAAGGAGGAGTATGTACTCGTTTATGTTATTTAAAAAATTGTTTCACCTCAACAGTAACCACATTGTAAAAAAAAAAAAAAGAAACATGAAATTTAACGTACCAGACTGGAAGTTTTAATGCAAAAACTCGTAAATTAGATTTCATGTACAATCGTGATGAAAATTGAATGTTCAGTGTATTTTGAATAATTTACTTTAATTCTTCAATGATACAGTATATTCATTTTTCATCATAAATGTACATGGAATTTAATATACCAGTTATTGCATTCCATCCGGTACATTAAATTTCTATGAATTTTTTTTACAGTGTACCATACTGTGTCAACGAGTTTCTCATTATTAATCGTTTTTACTTGCAGAGTATTTTATTCAGAAGCGGTCAGCCGCTTTGCGGTGCTACTGGAAAGCGATGTAAGGAAGACGAAAGACTTTTGAACGCAGTCCTGGGAGCCGGGCGTCGTGGGTTTGTTTATTCTTTCATCCACCTCCACAAATTGTCAGATGCACGAATGTTTACACAAAAATTTCAATTTCTCAGGTACATCGTTGACACCCGGTCGGCCAATCAGGCTCAGAGCGCCCGTGCCAGAGGCGGTGGTACGGAGATAGACGCGGCATATCCGCAATGGCGAAAAGTGTACAAGAGTGTGCCGAGACTTTCCGAACTTGCCGACGGTCTCTACAAGTTGACCGAGGCTTGCAACGACACGAGTTGCTCGACCGGTCAATGGCTATCGAGGCTGGACAGCAGTGGATGGTTGAGCGCGGTTCAGAGTGCCCTGAACGCTGCGTGCGTCGTTGCACAGTGCCTTCATCAAGAATCAGCGGCGGTCCTCGTGCATGGTCAGTCGACTGTGCAACCACGTACTTCACGAATGACTTTGAAAATATCTGCACGAGACTTAGGGTCAAATTTTCAGACGTCAGTTCGAACTTAAGGAGGTTGGAGCCAGAGGTGTTCATTCCGGCTAAATTCGAGAAATTCGGGCAAGAATTGCAAACACTTCCCAATGTTATGAAAATCTGAAAAAATTCATACTTATTATAGGCATTGAAAAGACTAATTGTACATAATAATAATTTCAAAATGTTATTAACAAATTGTTGACAAAAAAATTGTTCATCAAAATATGTGGTAACTCAACTTTTTTTTAAATGAAAATGATTCGTTCACTTTTCGGTATACGTATGAATTTTTTCAGATTTTTATCTTTATTTTGACTTTTTCACATTTTTCCATGTAAAAAACAAGAAAAATCAAAATAAAGATAAAAGTCTGAAAAAATGCATACGTATTCCGAAAAATGAACGAATCATTTTTATTAAAAAAAAAAGTTGAGTTACCACATATTTTGATGAACAATTTTTTTTCCAATAATTTGTTAATAACATTTTGAAATTATGATTATGCAAAATGAATCTTTTCAGTGCCTATAATAAGTATAAATTTTTTCAGATTTTTATAACATTGGGAAGTGTGTGCAATTCTTGCCCGAATTTCTCGAATTTAGGCAAAATGAACACCACTCGCTCCAACCTCCTTAAGATCGCTCTTGAGGTCGTAATGAAAGTTCACTCAGACAATGAAATTCTACAAGTAAACAATAATTTTTTTCTTCCGAAAGCCATGCATCGATAGATAAATCGTGCAGATATCTTCAGGGTCATCGTCCCGACGACCCAATTTGCGGTAATTGAACCAGAACCAAAAAAGTCACGACTTTAAACTTTAATAATCGTGCGCAGGTGGTACCGGCCGGGACTCGACACTTGTGGTGACCAGTCTTGCTCAAACGATTCTGAATCCCGATTGCCGGACCATTCGGGGTCTTCAAGCGCTGATCGAGCGCGAGTGGCTTCAAGCCGGACATCCCTTCTTCAGTCGGACCCGTCATGGTCCTTATCACCCTTCCCACTCCCAGAATCCACCTCACGCTCCGACCTTCCTTCTCTTCCTCGACTGCCTGTATCAGCTGCATTATCAATTCCAATACAGCTTCGAGTACACCTCGGAACTGCTCGTGAAGCTCTCTAAATATCCTTATTCTTGCAACTATGGAACGTTCCTCGGTAAGTTTCCTTCGAGGACTGGTATGATAATAATAATAATAATACATTAAATGTGTTATTATTAATGATTATTATTGATACATTATTATTAATTATAATTAATATTATCTCTTAAAAATTCCAGGCGATTCCGAAGGGGAACGAGTGCAGTTGAAACTCTCCGAGAGAACTTATAGTCTGTGGTCCTACATAAACCAGCCGAAAAAATTGGAAAACTTTTTGAATCCCTTGTACGAGCCGAATCCGGGTGTGATTTGGCCGAGTGTAGCGCCGGTCAGTATTCAATTGTGGAGGGAGCTGTATCTCGCGCAGACGAGCATGGCCGCGTGGAACGGATTGCTCGGGTGCGCCAAGCAAATAAAACAGAATCACGCGACGGTGAAGAAGGCGGCGGGTCAATTGAGGAACCAGATAAGACGAGCACTCGAGGACATCGGCTCGAATCCGGAATCGTCGTGCGACTCCGAGAACGAGGAGGAGGAACACACGCGGTTAGCTCAATTGAGCCTGGAGTCTCAGAGCACTTGATACATAGTCAAATAATTTAAGATCAAAAAGATTTTGACAATCGTGACCGATCTATCGTGTCGCAGTGTCGATCGCTCTTCACGTCACTGCGAGAGAGCGCTTGGCCGTGACAAAAACGCATCTCATAAACCGTACCGTATAATGCATACACACATTGTTCTCCGCCGAGTGTACGAGGAGATGCACCGAGTCAATTAAAAATTCGACGACAGAAACGTGTCAGTGAGAAAGTAGCAAATACCGCACAGACATTATATTTCCGTGCTCCTCGCCGGTGTTACATATATCTTCGATGAAAGGTTTAGACGCGACGTTTCGGAGGGAAATATACGAAAAGCGAACAGAATGAAAAGTCGTATAGCATAGAAGTTCTATCACCCGTCGTTCTATAGGACATTTTATCGTAGGGTGAACGCACGCGTCGTGCGTCCGCCGAATGCCCATCTTACCATCCCTAGCGGAACTTGCGCGATCACGAATTCAGAGTTGCATCATTCGCAGTCGCACTAGGGTTCTATACACAGTAAAAAAAATCCGTACGAAATTTATTGTACTGGAATGAAAGTTTTTATGGAAAAACTGGTATATTAAACTTCATGTACAATTGTGACGAAAAATTAGCGGTCAGTGTATTAAAAACATTGGAAATACTTTATTTTAAATAATTTACTTTAATTGTACTATAAAAGTACATTAATTTTAACAATTTACTCTAATTGCAATGAAACAGTACATTCATTTTTCATCACCATTGTATATTAAATTTAATGTACCAGTTTTTGCATGAAAACTTCCAGTCCGGTATATTAAATTTACATTTTTTTTTGCAGTTTAGACATGCAAAGACCGATCGCTTTGTGGAAACTTTTAACCTTTATAATGAAACTCCAATTTACTCCAATTTATTCAGAGGTGTATCAGACGTGACACCTCTTCGAATTAAGAAAAAATGCGTTAATAACCAATCAACGTATTTAAAACTTCATACTTAAAAAAAAGTATGCTTCAAAGGTTTAAAACAAAGGTCACACGCGAGTCTAGAGCAAGTAAAAATTGTGCACATCGTGCGTCGGTCTTTTTGAATTCTGTCGACGGTCGCCGCAGTTCTATTAAGGATTATTATCGGAACATATCTGCTCAGGCTTAAAAAAATATATTTATCATTGTTTATTTATCAATGTATTTCAGTCGAGTTGTTTCGGATGTAAGAATAACTGAGCAAGAAAAATAAACGATAAACGATCGCTTAAATTTTCTTGTGCAGAGAAAAAAAAAGGAAAGAAAAATGGGACGATTCACGGCGAGTTGGGGTACCGAAAGCCCCTCGCTGGATACGCATCGGCGCGATATAATAAAGGGGGTAGGGTTTACCGAAGGCAAGGGACCCGGTGTACCTGGACTCGAGCCGGATTCAGCCTCGTAGCACAGAGGAGGGAACGGCTCCGTTTGCTCGGGGGGGTTTTTACCGTTATTCAGGAAGGACGACGGTCGGACGGTAAGAGGCAAAGGGCGGGCAGCGGAGAGCCAAGGGGGAGAGGAACTTGGAGGGGAATTACGGCAGGTGTTCACACACAAAGAAAACTGAAAGGAATCTCGAAGCCATTGGCTTGGGACTCGAGGGTTCGGGATTTATTTACGGACGAGACGCCACGCTAGCGTTTCGCGTTTATCATTCAATTCGTGCTTCAAAAAATTTACGCATTTCCAGTATTTGTATAGTACACAGATCGTATTATACTATTCTATCGTAGAATACGTTCACTCACGATGCGCCGAAGAAAGCGTCCGACTTTAAGGTTTTCTAAAAAAAAAAAACTTACAAACAAAAAATGTACCAATCACAGAATTAACACAGGATTAACGTTAGAAAGAAGCAATACGAGTTACCTTACTGGAAATATGCTGAACGTAGAAGTTTACTTAACGTTGATGTCGTCTTGTGAAAATAGTTTCGTTTTGTTAATACGATAATTTTTTTTTCGTGTGTTGGAGCGACAAACGTGTTAGCGGTCCGGTCTCCATGGATGAGTGTGGATCTAGTCACGAATAGGATATAAAAACGTGGACTGAATTCAAACCCATCCAGGGCAACCGGACACTCGAGCCTCGGTATCCTGCGGCAAGTGTCAACCCCCGTGAACGGAAAAACCTACGGAGAAAATCGAGAAGTCGACTGGACGCGACCGTTGCGAGCGGAGGAATGATGCTTTTCAAAAATTGGTCTGGGCCAGGTATAGAGAGGCCGAGGTGGAAGGGACGCCCCGGAGGTCTCAACTCTACCGGCGTGTTCCCCCCCTCTTTCCCCCCGTTCTTTTATGCTCGTGCCGAAGAGAGGGAGAATCCAGCTTCCAAGACGAAACAATGATGACGCGGTAACGCTTCTACGAATTTGGTAAACGGTAAATTGTAAATTTCTCTGTTACAACAAAGTCTAACGAATCGTAAGTTCGTTTGTTTGTAGACTGTAAAAATGAATTGGAAATTTAATGTACCGAAATTTAAAATTTGCTTGCATTAATTACTTGTGTTAATTGAACATTGATGTTCTTTTTCGTAAAATAGAAATACCAGATTTTTGTTTGAAGTTTCAGCAACAGTTTACGTAAAAAGCTTCCAATACGGTTAATTATTTTTCATACAAAAAATGTTTGCAGGGTATTTCCCAAATGCTGCAAATTCGGAAATGTTTTTATGACTGAAGATATCTGCATAACATGAAATTACATCGTCAGTAAGTCTTTGTCAATGCACCGCTTTGGGAATAAAAAATTGCTAAATTGTGGAATTTCATTCTCCAAGTGAACGTCCTTGGGCGAAGTTCGCGCGATACAAAAACACAACCGTTATAACTTGGCGAAATTTAGTCTCGTGGAGATATCTTCAGGGTCGTATGTTTTTTCCATTGCAGGTAACCGACCGACCAGAAAGGTTATTCCGATTAATTCAAACAATTAGAATAAATTATTCCGATCTGCTTTTTCAATTAATTTAAACGATGGAATAAATTGTTCCAATTTGCTTTTACCAAGCACATTCCAGCTTCCAAGGCACAACAAGCATGACGCGGTAATGCTTCTGCGAATTCCGTAAACGGTAAAATGTATATTGCTCACTTTACACTAGGGTCTGACGAATCTTGAGGTCGTTTGTTTGTATGCATTTCCCAAAAGCTGTGTGACTCATGCAAATTCAGGACTGTTTTCACAATTAATTCAAACAATTACAATAACTTATCCCAAATTCCTTTTTCCAAGCACATTGAAGCATATGAAAACTTGTGTATAGAAACTTGTGAACTTCTCACATTATACCAAGGTCTCACGAATCGTAAGTTCGTTTATTTGTGCATTTCCGAAATGCTGTATAATTTATACGAATTCAGGAATATTTATCTATGCCAGGTAACCGACCGACCAGAAAAGTTAGTCCAATTGATTCAAACAATTAGAATGACTTATCCCAATTTGCTTTCACCAAGTGCATCAATGCACATGAAAAAATCCTCACCTCCATCCTACTCAAAATTAGTCAAACAAAAAAAATGCTTTGAGGCAAAGAAAATTCATCGGACTTGACAAACGCTCCACTATTCTTTTCTTACGCTTCCGTGAACAAATAATTTTAATTATCGCTAATATATACAAATTTTAAGGATTACGGAATGTAATTTCCTAAGTCAGATAGATGACGACGAGGACTATGACGAGGCACGTTACGACCATTCCAGCTACAAGGATGAAGCCGTCTTGCCGCGCTCGATGCTCGATCAGCCTCATCGTCGTGTTGGACAGTCCGAGGGTGTTTCCGATGTCTATGAGACGCTTGTGCGCTCCCTTCAGAGTCATTCTCTGTGCTCTGAGGCCATCCAGTATTCCGGATCCGTGCTGCAGAAGATTGTCTATGCCGTGGGTGGCGTTTCTCAAACTGCTGTTGTGCTGAACGTTGTGATCGATGAGAATGTCGACATGGTCGTTCGCGGTAAATTGTTGGGACAAGAGAGCCTCGCGCTCCGCCTCCTCCTGCTGTTTCCGGAACTGTTGATTCCTCCAAGAATTCAATGCAGCGACCAAGTGACGACTGTCGTACTTCAGCTGATCGACGCGCATCTTCGCATTTTGACGCTGCGATGCCGGACCTTTCAGACACAGCACGTCCAGTCGCTCGCAGTTGCTACCCATCGGGCGAAAGCAAAATTAATCCAACGGACATGAATGTATAATTTTTTTCTTTTCATTTTATTCATTCTAACAAAAATACTTACCTGTTTATCATAGAGATCTTTGATTCTATCTCATTTTCGACGGCGTTGAGATCGAGGTTGGGCAACTTTCTTTCCAGCTGCGTGAACAAATGTTGCGTCTCTTGGACCAATTTGTTCGTTTGATGATAGAGCGTTTCCATATTTGAATAACTTGGAATACACGACTGGTCAAAATTTCACAAATCAAAGAACATCTTTCGTAATAACATATAGTTGTGACGTGTACAAAACGAGACTAACAATTATGAATTGCGTGCGCGCGATTTCGGCGCCATCTTCGATACGCCGGCTCTTTCACAGTCGTCGAGGCTATTGTCGAAACGCGGTCGGTACATCGTACGAATTAACCGGAATCAACTGTTGCACGTGCAGAGTCTCATTTGCCAAGTTGTTTTTTTGAATTCATTGACATTCCGTTTTCGGCCATTGGAAAAGAAGGGTCGACGTCGTACACGTGAAATCATCTTTTTTCAATCAACGAACAAACAATTAAAGACGAGTGAACGCTCGACTCGTCAACAAACGACGGAAACATTTTTCGTGCCCTTGTTGCTTCGAACAAGTGCCGTCGATTCGATATTGTTTCGGTACCCTAGAATTTTCTCGAAACATCCTGTACGTTCTAGCGTGCGCCGCTGTTTTTCAACACCGCGACACGATGCCGGGAATTTGGAGACTCTCGTTGATCTTAATGTGTTGCACTGTCAATCTGTTGGCGAACAGCGATAGGAACGACAGTACATTCGTGCCGTCGAGCGAATGGCGACCGGTGAAAAAAGGTAAGTTTAAGACACGTTTTTGTTCGATAACCAATTCGTAACTTTTCGTCAAATCATCGTGTTGATCAACGCTTGTCTGCAGATATTTTCTCGTGTTTTTTTTTTAATAAGCTGAGCTGTGAGAAATATCGCACAACTTTGCTTTTATTCAATTTAGGATTGCTTTAATTTCATTTCATATTTATTTTTGCACGGTTCGTCATTTCGTGACCTCTCAAAATTTGTTATTTCTTGTCCTCATTCTATGTCCGTTTACAGGTCAGCCTATACCGAGCGGTCTCCACATTAGGCACAATTTTCAAACTGGCTTGACCGAAGCAAAACTACTGGACGAAGAGTCGGAGAGCAATGCGGACGATGACAAAGCGGATTCGCAAGCGAATTCGTTGACTCTGCATCCTGACGAATCCTTGCGGAGCTCTGGAGATGACGCGACAACGGTCGACAATAAAAAACATGCCAACTTCATAAAGATGTCTCTGGAAGAACTCAAAGCGAGATTGAAAAAGATCAAACTGTCGGAGAATGAAATTCACACTGACTTGAGTGTAGGTATCGAAATCATCGTCTATGGATGCACTCCATTTAATGATTTTAATGGCGAGTTATTGTAGTGTGCATCGGAAGGCATTATGTGAAAATTCTTACAAAAATCTGAGCAGGAAGTATTAACTGTGCCACAATCGAAATTTTTAATGCTCATTCGTATTCGATCTTTCAGGATGAAATGTCGGAAACCAAGACTCAGGAGCGTTTCAAGAGTTACACAAATTTGAAGAACGAATTCAAAGCCCTCGAAGTGAACGTCACGACTGACGCGGAGATGCTGGCGACGTTTTTCCAGAGATTCGAGAATTACAAAGACGCGGTCTCGGCCGAATCGCTGACGAGCCAGGCGGCCGAGGAAGTCCTCCAGATTCTGAACAACATGGAGTATTTGCTCCACCAGATCGACAATGCCCACACATTCGCCGATATGGGAGGGTGAGCAGGATGCTGGAATAATTTTTATTTCACTCGGTGCGAAAATTGCAGTTTTACGCACACTTCGCGTGCTCAAAACCCCCATTTTAATAATAATTTGGAATAATTCTTATTCCACTCGCAATACTCGTCCTCGTTGCGTGCCGCAAACTCACACACCTCTGAAAAAGTTTTATCGCACTAGTATCGTAACGTACTAAACTATACGACGCACAACCTTCGTTTGAACTTGACTGACTCGATTCTTTTTTCAGAATGTCCAAGATCGTCTCGCCGTGTTTCAACGCCACAAACGACGAGATAAAAGCCGAAGCGCTTCGTCTACTGGGCACGGCTGTTCAATCGAATCCGAAGGTTCAGGCGAAGGCTCTCGAACACGATTTCGTTCAGAAGTTACTGCACATACTGGCCGTAAATACCAAAGTGACCGTGCAATCGCGATGTCTGTTCGCGCTCAGCGCACTTATTCGTCAATATCCAGCGGCCCAGAAAGCCCTGATCGATCACGGCGGTTTGGAGATTTTCGGGCTGATACTCGAGGACGGTCATCTGCAGACGCAGTCGAGAGTGATGAAGCTCATGAGCGATCTCGTCGTGGAGAGGGCGGATCACGGCCACGACGAGGACGAGCTGCTCCGTCAACGAAAGATAAAGGAGTACGCGAGCACCGATTTCGAGCAGAAATTGTTGGGTCACAATTACTGCAAACACCTGAGCAATCTCATGATCAACAGTTTCAGCAACGAGGCTTTCGCGGACTCGAACATGGAGGATTACGATTTTCTCACCGTTATCCTCGAGAGTATGATAACACTCGGTACGATTTGCAAACGCGACTTTCAATCGGAAAAACATTCGCTTCTCGCCGTTGTCAGAGAAGCGCTGCGTCATTACGAAAGCATGAGGGACGGATCGTCGTCGGACGACGACTATTCGTTCGGACACCTCGTTCTGTTACTCGTTAAGCTTAAAACGAGTATATTCGAGGAGTCGCACGATGAATTGTAGACGTTAAATTTCATCGAAGGTGTAATTTATAATCGTTCCATTATTCGTGGCTCGCAATAATCTTCCAAAGCGTTCCGGTTCTTTCTCTCGCGATCTACATCGTTCGAGGAAATTTCAGCTGTACATCCTAGTCACATGAGAACTTATTATAAATTTGGTAGCAGCCTGAAGATATCTGCGTGAGATGAAATTTCGTCAAGTTATGACGAAATATTGTGTTTTGCCTCGCACAAACTTCGCTCACCGAAGCTCGCTTGGAGAATAAAATTCTACGAGTGAACAATTTTTTTTTATCCTACCGCAGCGCATTAACGGAGGCTTGCCAAAGATGAAATTTAATGTCGCGCGGATATCTTCGGGGTCATTAAATTATTAGAGCTTAGAACGAGTGGACCATTGGTTTTGTAATTTTAATGTTTAATACTACATAATTTTATCTTTCATAGGAATAAATCGTTATTTAGGTTTTTGTTTTGTTTAAGAATCGTTTGATAGTTCGGAATAACTAAGTTCGCTCATTCCATAGAATGAATAGTCGGCACGTACGTGGTTATTAAATCGGGTTAGTCGATCGTACCGTTGGAATCTTCTGAGGAAATTTCAGCAGAATGGCCCAGTCAAATGAGAACTTATGATTGATTATTAGGGAAGCCGAAAAAAACCCTGCGAAAAAAACCCCGGAAAAAACAAAGATAATAAAATGGGGCGTTTTTTCCGGCATTCATTATTAGAACTTCGAACGAGTGAGCCATTGTTTTTGTAATTTTAATGTTTAATACTACATAACTTTTACCTTTCATAAAAATAAATCGTTATTTATTATTTTTTTTGTTTTCTACGTTAAAGAATCATTCGATAGTTCAGAATAACTGATGTCCGTTCATCTCCAAGAGTTTGTGCTAAACTATTCATTATAACCGCGTCGGTAGATCGTACCGTTGGAATCTCCTTCGAGAAATAAGGTGGATGAGACTGTTTTTTTATGAACATTGTGTACAGTGTATTATAAAAATCATCGAATGATTGAAATAATTTTTATGAGTATGAGTGTCAACAGCGAAGGTTGAGACTGTTAGCCAAAGTACGGAATACCAATGATTAAACGATGGAAAAATAAATGAAGGCACTATTTAATAAGTCACATAATCACTTTATTTACAAACTTGTCGTTACAGTTCGTTGGAGTATTAATGATACGAAATGTGCGAAAAAGAAGAATCGACGGCTCGAAAAAAATTCGCCGTTCGGTAAATCTGGACTCAATTATTTACAGACGCCACGATATGGCACTCGAGAGCTACATCTTAATGTAGATAATCAACAAACAAAAAAACACTACGTATTCTCACCCATTCCCAATAACATTGATACATGCTTCGCTTCCACTCGTGAATATAATCGCGTGCTCGGAATTCAAAACTTTCAGTGAGATTGAAGTTTGTATCGAAGAAAAATAGAGAAAACTTTTGTTTATACAAACGAGTGACGAATCCGGTCGAACACGTCATGCCGGCAATTCCACATTCGTCAATTACATATAAACGCAAGGTAAATCGAATCGATTACGGAGTCTGTCCGATGCAACGATATCGTGTAATAACACTGTCTCACTAATGTTATATAATATGTAATTTTCGTTTTTGTTTCGCCATCGTTGTCAGAAGGAAGAAGGATGCTCGGTACCAGATCGCAATTCTCGGAGTACCAGTTCGCAAAGAGAACGTATCGAAGTACGCGCTTTCTTTTATACCATATACACAAACTAAACTGATAAGGACGTAACGTATTTTTTTCTTTTTCCGGATCGTTTGAAAAGTAATTATCACGGATATCAAATCACCGATCGCGAGGCAGTCTCGACTGCTCGGTTCATTATTTTTGTTCTATATCTTGGCTCGAAGTTATATACATTAAAGACGCTACACCACCTCGATTAATTAATCCTTATTTGCCGACAGGTTTTGAAATCACCCGACGTGCACAAAGCGAACCTCTCGTACCCGTACAAAGGATCAAACGAACGTCGGACTTTTGTGGAAACCGTCGGTGCGGTGAGTAAAGAAAATATTAACTTTCATCCTGCGAGCTCTTTCTATAACACGGTAATAGAAAACGAAAAATACGATACGATACAAAAAAAACGAAACGTAACGAAAACATCGCAACCGAGCGGTTTGTCGAAAAAGTCTCGAGAGAAACTGAGCGTGGTCGAAATTCTTTGAACTTTTAAACACTCTGAATTAAACCCCGTATTTTTCTAAACGAATCAATTTTTTTACGATAACTCGAATCATTCGCGTTATGTGTTCGCTCAGTCAATATATGTCGCCCGCGCTTCGCTGCATGCTAAAACGCAGTTTCGTGGCAACGTAGTATACTAAGGAATTTTCGGTATCTCCACGCAGCGGAGACAAAATTGTAGTTGGGCTCCTCAGTCGCATAGTATCGTCAATATCGCCATCACGGTGATCCCGCTTAGCAGGGCCCCCAGTTGCTTCGCGGATTCCTTCGGATTTGATTCCTTGAGGAGTTCGGGTAGCACCGTTACCATTCCGATGTGCAGGAAGCCTCCAGCGGTGAATGGCAAAATCCAACTCGTTCTCGATTCTGTCGAATAAACAAGAAGCATGAAAATCGAGAATTTCACAAAGATTCCTAATCTAATCTACTTTGGCGTACAAAGCTTCTATTAAAAATCATTTTCCGCTATTATTTGCCCTCGTCGTAGAGGAGGTTTCGTCGGTAAAAAAAATAATCCCGTTTGAAAAATATGATTGTTTAAAAATAGAAAGATCAAACATTTTTGTAATATTCACGACAAAGGTTTCCTATAAAAATAGTAAGAGCTAGCGTAGGCGACGTCGAATTACGAAATTGCATCGAAATTTTGTCTCTCGGTTCGGATAATAAAAATTCGTATAAGGTAACCGAGGTTCGGTTAAGGAGGGAGTCTCTCTGCGCGCTGACTTCGCATAAGTTTGACAACAATAAGAGAAAATTGCAAGTACTTCTTGATGGTGTAAAAATCTGAAAAACATTATGTATACTAAAGGTACTGAGAAGATTCATTTTGCATAATAATAATTGCAAAATGTTATTAACAAATTCATCAAAAAATTAATTGGTTAACAAATT
>JAPYZD010002029.1:0-17525 GCA_030522725.1 Ichneumoninae sp. B BG-2022a
ACACTTCAAATATCTTGGGCCACTTGTCACTCTTGAAATTTATTACTGCGATAAACATTTATAAACAAATGTTGAATAGAACAGTTATGCCTAATGAATTCATGAAGAGTCAGACCCTTGGTCGTCATGAGAAGCGGAGCTCATTTCTTAAATCGATACAGTCATCGATGAGTCAAGCCTTTGTTCTAAAAATATCTTATAAGGGGAGAGGGTTCTTAAGTAAACAAACATCGTCGCATTAAATATCCAATGCTTTCTATCCTTGTGTGTTTATAATATCGAATGTATAAGACTGCAGAGTCGTGAGACGTGGAGCTTATTTCTTAACTCTCCAGGCAAGATGAATTCAATCGATGGTGTACTCGCGGTTCATAATATTAAAAATCCGTGGGAATTAACGAAGGCTGAGTTGAAAAATATCACGAAACCTCAGCTTCTGCGGCATTGGAGCAAGCAAATTCATCATCTGTGGAATCGACTACCTGCGCATCTCCATGCCGATGTTGAACTAGCTTCGTCCTTGCCTTGTGTGGAGCATTGGAATACTCCTGATATGCGAACGCATATCGATGGTCCAGCACCTCGTCGTCGAGAATGTCAGAAGTGTATATAGAACCGTCAAAGTGTTGATGACGAAAAAAATAACAAAGTTTGTTAAAGAAAAAAGGCGGAGCTTATTGATAAGCCTGTGAGGATTTTGAGAGGGGGTTAAGCTCGAAAAATCGGTGGGGATTTTGAGAGGGGGTTCAGCCTGAAAAATTCGGATTGCAGCAAGTTTGACTCAGATCAAACCAGAACGTAATGCAGGATAGACGCGCGGAGCTCAAACAACGAATCGGACTACTTTTAAAAAACATTGAAGAAGTTAAAAGTCTTGTTGTACGCCGAATGGCGTTTTCCCTCGCTGAAACCTAAAAAAACCTGAAACAACAAGAAAAACACTATTAATATCAAATATTCAAATAATTGTACTAACCTATATACTTACCTTGAGACGAAGGGCCTTCGCCTTCGCAATCCTTCATTCCGATGAGCACGTCCGTCGTCGCCTGGCCCGGGAGAAGTGCACCTGAAAAATAAAAATGAAAATTAATAAGTAGAAATAAAAGTAAAGGTATTGAAACAATACCTACCTGATTGATCCGACACCCGGACGAGGTCACGACGAAGCACGCCGCCGAGCCGGGTTAACCGCTACCTCGCCGTAACCTAAAACAGAAAAAAGCACATATTAGTAATAAGAAGAATCTAGGTGATAATCTTAATTATAACCAAACCTAGAATAAGGACTCACCTGTTTTATTTGGGACATGGGCCTTCCGCACATGTCATCCGACGAACCCTCCGGCTCCCTCGACGATACCGAGGCAAGGCAGCGGCTTACCCTCTACCTTGCAGGAACCTGAAACAATAAAAGAAAAAAACATGTAAATATATTAAACATAGAAATAAGTAAACTATAAATTAAGAATTAGATACATACCTTGTGGATATTACCAGGGTCCCGCTGTCCCTGTCCCTCGACGTTGGACCCTCCGTCCGGAACTCCTAAGTAATCTGAAACTGAAAAAAAGCAAAAGTATTAGAGAATAATAATATTAAAGTGTAAAGAAAAACTCTCGCACGAAGAGTCCCCCTCAAAATAATTAAAATAAGATTCTACTTACCATAAGAATAATCCTCGTCGCTGCCGAAGACACCTGTTGCCCGGCGAAGATGTCAACACCACACGAAAACACAAAATACACGCACTATCACACACTGTTACGCACTCACACCGGTTGAACCCGATGCAGTATTTTCTCAATTATATAATTAACACGACACTCAAATGTTAAAACTATTTACACTTTGATATTTTATGATAAAAACATCGCGCGAAACTTGGCCCGAGGTTAGGGCGTACCATTGCCGCGCACACGCTCGACACTTAAAACCGCGACTCGAGAACACGAGCATCCACGGGAATAGCCGAGCGCCGCGACAGTACGCTCGGGCCTCTAGGCTAGACAATGACTGTAAAACTAGCCGCTAGCGGGAGATTCGAGACTTGTTTCTCGCAAGCGACTCAGGCACTGAACTTCTATAACTAAGCGAGACTTTTCAAAAATAAAGGAGATATTCGAACCGTAGCAATCGGTGTAGCTCTTCCATAACTACCCGAGCCTACTTCCTTCTCAAGCCGAGAATCGAAAAAATCTTCTCTTTTGCGTCTTCTGTTTTTTTCAAGGCAAAGACAACCTACCGCTTTTTTCAAAGCGACCAATCACGCTTTTTTAAAAGCGCTCCGCTGATCAAGCGTGTCAACAGTCTCTCCGCTGATTAAGCAGCCATCGGAATTTCCGCTGAATAAAACGGCCATCGGTACCCCCGCTAGTCAGGCGGCTTCGCTGACTAAGTGGCCATCTTTAAACTTCCGCTAACTAAGCGACCAACGGCTGTCTCTGCAAGTCCAGTGGCCTTCGTCCCCCGGTCTACAACTCCGTATCAACTTCCCGGAAAACCGTAAAATTATCAAATCCAAAAAACTAAAACCGAAGGCATCAAACAGGTCCGCCGGAACGCACTCCCGCGGCGGTTTCCGCCTAGCATTTCATGGGTTGTCGCTTCATTAAAATGCGGTAATCTCCCCGTAAATTTCCAAAAATTACGTACTTAACCCGTTTATTTTCTTCACCGCTATTAAGGCCCTCTGCCGAACAAACCTCGTCCCCTCCCCCTATTTTTTCTCTACGACAACTCCCACTCCCGTGGGTCAGTTTTTGTCAGTCTGATCCGTACAAGATCGGATCTGCATCTCTTATCGCAAGAAATTGCGCGGTTCGGCGACTTTCGGAGTACTCTTTATAATTAACTACTTTCTATCAACCGTTGAACTAATAGATGCTGTGATTTTAACCAAATCTAGAATCAGAATAGATTATTTCCAGATTTGCACCAGTCATATTTCTGCTAATATTACGTTATTAAATGATAAATATACACGGGAACGGCGTCTTAGGTATGGGTTAATTTATGTCTTATTCTTGTTGTTAGATTTGTGGGTTATTTTTCTTAGAGATCGTGGGTAAGAAATTATTTTGTTAATATATTTTGCAGACTATTTTACATCACAGAGGTCATGCGACAGTGAGAATGATTTATGAGTTGAAGACACTAGAAATGTTTACATGTCTCGGACATTGGGAAGTGCTTAATAAACAATTACATAGCGGCATTTTTAAAAATAGAAGACTTATATACGAATAAGCATCTGTTTGATATCGCCAATGTTGCCTCGCCTGGTAGTCTGATTGCATTTACACTCGCTATACGGCTCTAGCCAGTCAAGGTAGCAAATAAAAATAATTCAAAAAATGTATGACAATTATAAATGCCTGATCCTTTCCTGACTTGGCCCTGACCTGAAACACAATAAGTTTTAGCGATCCGGCAAATGAAATGAATTTCATATCAGGGACAGATCCGACAATGTACAAGATAACACATCCGGTGTCCTTTACTGCAGCCGGTAATGGCCCAGTTCAGGGGTAAATCCGGCAAATATGATGACGCTTGCCTTATTGGTACCAGAACTGGTGCATATCAGGTAATAATCCTGCAAGCCCGAATAGACGGCCGGAATCATGCCTGATGTGGCCCCGATGAAACATATGGCCGCTGGAAAAGTTTTCTGCTCGGGTTATTACATCCGGCGGGTCTTAGTACATCCGGAACCGACCCAATTCCAATGGAACTCCGGCAAATCTGATGTCTGTCTTATTAGTACCTGAACTGGTGCTCATCAGACAATAATGCGGCAGCCTCTACAGGTTCGCCGGAATGTTGCCTGATGTACACCAGCGTGCCTTATTGCACCCGGAAACGGCCTAATTCCGGTAGATCTCTGGCAAATCTGATGTCGTTTGCCTTAGTAGTACCTGATCTGGTGTACATCAGGCAATGGTCCGGCGAGGGTGAACCGGCCGCCGGATTCATACCTGATGTGGACCTGATGAAAAATATGGCAGCCGCAAAATTTTTCTGCTCGGATCGTGTTTGACTTTTATGCAAACCAACTGACCGGTTCAGGTTCCTCGCCAAAAACACTCCAACGTCGCGCTTCACTTAGTCGGATCTGTGCATCTACTTCGTTTAACGAAAATACAAAGTAGAAAAGATGTTCTTTTTATCGTCCAGTCGATTCAAGAAACGCGGTAGCGTCTCGACGCCAAGTGCTTAAAAGAAATAATAAGCGCGATGCTATCAAGAGACGCGGTAGCGTCACGACCCCGTGTACTTAAAAGAAATAATAAGCTCGACGCTACCAAGTAACTTACTCCAATATACCGGAAGTATGATCTTTACCCTCGATAATCTCAGAATCAAAGCATCGGATCGAAATGGTCATAACATTTTTACTGTAAAATGCCTACCCAAGCTTTGGAACGCGCCTAGTTACGATTATATGTGTTCGGTGGATCCTGAGATATGATGATTGTGACTCGCGAAATCTCCGAAATATTTCGGAATTTGTGGTGTGATGCGAAATGTGACTTGATGCGAATCTGATTTTTCGATTGTCTCATTCTCGGAAACGAAGCATCGGATCAAATTTTCAATGACGCTTTTACAATATAATTCGGACCCAAGCATTCCAATGCGCCTAATTGCGATCATATCTGTTCAGCGGATCCTCAGATATGATGATCGTGATCTGAAATACGGGTGAGTTAACGCGAAAATTGTCCTTGTCGATTTCTCGGATATCTCGGAAACGAAGCATCAGATCAAAATTTCAACGACACTTATAATATTATTCGGGCCCAAGCTTTCCAACGCGTCTAGTTTCGATCAAAACTGTTCGATGGATGTTGAGATATGACCATCGTGTCACGACGTTCGATGTGATGCGAGGTGAATCTCCGCGTCTATTATTTATTTAACGAAATAAATTCTCAAATATGAACCGGATGATACGAAACTTGGTCAATATTGTTTTTTAAGTAACGGAACAATATTGTCGGTAAAAATTATTACTTAATATTGTTTAAACAATGAATTGCTAAATATGAACCAGTAGACACCAAGTTTCCTCAATATTGTTATTTAAGTAAAGTAATAATATTGCCGGTAAAAAAATTGTTATTAAATATTTTGTTGTCAATGTATCGTTTAAACAAGTTCCTTTATTCACGAAGCTTCTTCTATGATAAAGCATTTTTCGTATTTTTGGCTTCCTCGTGGAGGAAGTTTCGCGAATAAAAGAACATTATGAGAAGGCGATATGAAAATTTCAGTTTCCAACGTTTATGAGAAAGCGATATGAAAGTATCGATTTTCAACTTTTATGGGAAATCCATATGAAAATTTCAATTTTCTACTTTTATGAGGAAGCCCTATGAAAATTTCAGTTTTCAACTTTTTCACCATCAACGTCGTGTTAGACTTTTATGCAAAACGGCTGGCCGATTCATGTTCAGCGCGTAAAAATACGCAATCGTCACGCTGCACTTTGTCGGATTTGCTATCGAAAAGTAAAGAACTCGCTGTTTAAAAATACGCAAAATCATCCGTTTTTGCAACTTTTGCTGTAAAATGCCCGATAAACTTTTTCTTTAGTCGTCGTTCTGGGGCTGTATTCCATGGATTTTTCACTTTGATCACGAATCTGACACTTATTTTATTCATAAATTAGTATTTAATGAGGAAAATTGCGTCTAAAGTAAAGTACTCATTTTTCTTGAAATTCAAAAAATTTAAAATAACATAAAATTTGAACGGCTCGATCGATTCTCTCGAAATTTCATAGGGATCGTCGGGTGATAATATTCCATGGGTGCACGCGTTTTTGTGTTTTGCGAAAATGTACTCCAACCAGAGATGCGGTAGGGTCCCGACTTTAAGTACTTTAAAAACCAGTCTTTGAAGCAACACGCATATCATATTTACATGATTTCATGCTTTACATGATAAGTGAAATCAAATACAAAATACTTTTTTTCAAAAATATAAAAATGTTACGCCGAGTACTTAAAATGTGTTGTCTCGTTCAGAAAGTATATTTATCAAAACAATCTCTTTTACAAAAAGTAATTGACAAAAAGTAAATGATATGAGTCAAGAAGTGGTATACACATCTTTAAAAAAGTAAAAACATTACTCTTCCCAAAAAATTGACAATAACCGAGTCAGGGGATTACCGGTTTGTTGTGTGACTTGGGCGATCTCGAACTCTGTTACGAGCAATGGGGTTATTTCGTATGTTTGTATGGTTTTATTGGCCTTCATGAGGGCCGTTTTAAACCCGGGTTTTACCCCGTCACCTACTCTCGCTCAGTTTCGCGTTGACGCGCGGTCTTCCGAGACCGGAAGTCGGTTTCCCGGCTTCGCGGGGCTTTAACCCGCCTTTGCTTCTCTCAGTTTCGCATTAGATGCGTGGTCTTGCGTGACCGGACGGTTCGGACGTATCCTCGGACGGGGTCTATGGGGGTCGGGACGTTATCTGGGACGCGTCGGGGGTTGCGTCGAAAAACTCCCGGGTGCCGCCTACCCCGTCGTATATGGAGGTATAATCCTCCACAGGGTCGTAATGGTCGACCAGTGGGATGTTCTCGGCGGCGTCGGCGAGAGCGTCTGGGGTCCGTGGGCCCTGTATTGGGAGCGTGCGGCGAACGCCGCGGCCGACGAGAGCAAATCCAGAGAGCTACGGGACGACAAATTGCTCTCCGGCGACCAGAGGGTGTGTCTGGTAGGTGGTGGAGCCCTCTTCGTCGGGGACTCGCCGAATTTAGCCGTTTGCTGGTTGTTTCCCTCGGCGTTCTTTGCCGGCGCGGTTCCGGTGTCTTCCTCGTCACCTTTCCGCTGTTCCTCAGGTACTTGGTGGGAGGATGCTGGGACAGGTGGTGCTGGAGGAGGTGCGCTTTCGAGGGGCGCCCTCTGTTCTTCTGGCTCCGGGGGTGCAGGTTGCGCGGAGGTCGGAGGTGTTCCCGGGAATATGCTACGGCTCGAGGACGCGCTGGAGAAGTCGCGGGTTGGTGGTGAGATGTCGAAAAGCTTCTCCCAGAGAGCACGTTGCCAATCGGTGACCGATTCGTTCACCCGAGGGAGAATCGGCACGTATTCTTCGCAAGGTGAAGGCCAAACGAAGGCCGTGGGACGCGATCCCGAAGGTGTTGGTGGGGGCTCGACTCGCGGCGGGACGGTGCTCGGTCTCGATTGTGTCGACGCCGCGCGAGGGCGTGTTGGTAGAACCTCTGGGGTCGGCGCGGGACGCTCCCTCGGCCGTGGTGGCTGTGCGCGGGGGCGCGATGGTCTCGGTACGGGTCTCGGTGCGCGACGTCCCCTTGGCTGTGCTGCGCGAGGGGGCGGTGGTAGTGGTCGACGCGGGGGCAGTCCCAGGGCTCGATTACGCCAGCCTGGAGGAAGGCTTATGGTTCCGGGATGGATCGCGAAACCCGCAGCTATTAGCTGGTATAGCGGTCGAGGGCGCGTGACCTCCGGAGACCTCGGAGGATACTGATGGAAAACCGGAAGATGCGCGATCCTTCGCCGGGTCGGTTCCCGCGGATTGTCGGCTCGCGTTATTATTTGGACGCGGTTGCGGCTGAACACCAGGTCCCGAGCATACGGCCAGTTCCGAGGGTCCCGGACGGATGTCGCCGACACGCTCACTATTGCGTCGCTTCGTCCATCCGCACGTGCCCGGGCTGCCTGTCGGCGGAAGTAGGACACGTTCGTTCCAGAACGCGGCATATAGGGCGCTGTAAAGAGACACACAAAAAAAAATCGAAAAAATTAATAAGAAAAAAAAAGTTTCTCTCTATTCCCAGATAGCGACGGGGTTACCGGCCCCGTCCGCCTTTAGGTTCTCCGTAGAGCCTCCTAAGGCTGCATCCGCTGTTTGCCGTTCCTCGTTGGTCAAAGATGGCCGCTTAATCAGCGAAGCCGCTTGACCAACGGAGGGTACTGATGTCCGCCTTATTCAGCGGAATTTCCGATGGCTACTTAATCAGCAGAGAGACTGATGGCTGCTTAAGCAGCAGAGAGACTGATGGCACGTTTAATCAGCGGAGCGCTTTAAAAAAGCGGGATTGGTCGCTTTGAAAAAAGCGGGCGGATGTCTTTGCCTTGACAAAATCAGAAGAGGCAAAAATAGGAGATTTTCGATTCTCAACTGGAGAGGGAGGTAGACGTGGAAGTCAGACGCCGTTTGCTACGGATTCGAAATATGATTTATTCGTAAAAAGTCTCGCCTAGTTATAGGAGTTCAGTGCCCTAGTCTCTTGCGAGAAACAAGTCTCGAATCTCCCTTTAGCGGCTAGAGGGGCGAAATGTCGCTACGCTTCCATGATTGAGGAAACTTCCCCGTCTTTAAGGATTGATCAAAGAGTTTCTGTATCGGTCCGCAAAGACCATCCGCACAGGCTTTTAGTATCTCCGGGGGGGATCCCCTCAGGACCGCGGTCGTTCGAGGTATCGAGTTCCAAGATTTTCTTCCTGACCGATTCGATCGAGAAGCTGGTAGCAGATATATCGACAGACGCTACGGCAGGAGGAACTACAACGTCGTTTTCACCGTGGTCAGTGTAGACCGATTCGAATAAATCCATGAACAGGTTCACGGACTCTTGTCCTGTATTAGAGCTTACTCTTCCGAGCGTGACCTTAGCTGGGAGTCCCCGATCTGCTCGTCTGCTGTTTATGAACCCCCAGAATGCCTTGATATTGTTTGGGATCTCGACTTCTGTTGAGTTAACGTAATTCGAGTACTGGGTCCGAGCAAGAAATTTGCATCTAGCTCGCAGTGCTCGAAAGGAGGCTACGTATTCGTCCCGTCTGGACTCCTTGAATTTTTTGTGCGCTGCCTTCTTTTGTGCCACACATGCTCTGAGCTCACGAGAAAACCTACTGTGGGCTATGCCATCGAATATTCTCTTCTTCGGAATAAATCGTTCCATCCCTTGATAGACAAACTCATAGAATGCGTCAGACTTTGCTTCTAGCGTATCTTGATTTAGAATTTGTTCCCAGTTTGCTTCTTGGACGAACCTGTTCAGGGATGCCATGTCTCCGTTCCGAAAGTCCATCACTAGGGTGTTAAAGGTCTGACTCGGTTCCTCCACGCATTCCGTTGATATGGTAAGAGCTTTATGGAATTTTATATCTTCGTCCACTATCGGATCCCCTGATGGGGTTACTAGCGTTCTACTACTAGGTATTTACAACTAGCGTTCACCACGCTAGATGTAAATACCAGGTCGAGATAATTATCGTGTTCGTTTGCGGCTGTCGACACCTGATTGAGTCCAAGGTATGAGCAACCATCGCCGAGCACTGATGCCTTTTCGCGGGTTGTCGCACCTGCATTCACCGTGATGCAATTAATCTCGCCATTCTCTTCGACCCAGTAGGTGCGGGGGAGATTATAATTCCCAACCAATATGCGATCGCAGCCTCGTAGTCTTTCTGCTAATTCGGTGACTCTGTTAGTGGTCTCGATGTAGCTGATTGGCATGGCAGCCGGTGGCACATATGCTGTTCCAACTAAAAACCTGTGCCCGCCCTTCACGATGTGAACGACAACTTACTCGATTGTCCCCTGATGGTCTATGAGCTGTTCGCTATGTATTTTCTTACTGACTGCAACAAGAACGCCTCCTCCCCGCTGACCGAATACCGAGGTTGGAGATCTATCTTCATGATACACGTTGAATGCACTAAAGCCGAGTTCGGCGTTTGTTATTCCTTCGTAGAATCCAGGTCTCTGTCAGGGCGATAATATCGTAATTTTCGGTGAGTGATGGGAAAGATAATCTAAGGTCCTTTAATTTTGTGCGCAGTCCCCGTACATTCTAATATAGCATCTGTAGTTCTCCTTCTGCCGGCCGCGTTTTTTTTTTTTTTTTTTTTGGATTTTCCAATAATTTTTGGATGCCGAATTTTGTTCCAACGATACATCCGGATTTTCAACCCCGTTTTGCTACACTCACCATCACCGGCACCATCCAGAAGTTACTGTAAAATTGCGTTTTGCCTCATAATCGCGTTTTACCCCAGTGTGCCATTTTGCCCCGCACTCTCCTATAGTTAGCACTCCCATACATCATACGCCCTTATCGAATTAGACCATTGATATAATTTCTTTTTTTCCTGAGACCTCAACGCAGGCATCAATATCAGATGCATGTGATTCCAACTACATCATGAATCAAGTAGCAGTTAAGGAAGTGGCGAATGAAACGAAACCTACGGGTGCATCCTCCTCCCCTTTCCCTCAATTATTTTAATGAACCATGTACGACAGCTATTGTAAAAAAAAAACTGGCACGCCAAGTTTTTGTATGCCGGCTTCATGTACTATTGTTCGATAGATAAATATGATAAAACATTTTGTTTTTATTTTCATATTTTTTCATCACTATTGTCTACATAGTCTTCAGTTCATATACTTCATACTTAGTATTTATACCTGTTCGAGAATCCGACGCCTCGGCTGAGTTGAGCGAGGCAGCCGGACAGCTGTTGAGTGGCAGCATCTTCCCGGCTCTGTTACGGAACATTAAAGTTACTAGCTGTTGAACAGCTAGTAACTTTAATGTTCCGGACTCTGAATTCTCATTCGTTGCTGCCTGGCGAATTGAAATTCGGCTCTCAACGCGGGAGACTTGTTACGGGTTTGAACACATGTTTGATTAATAAGACATGTTATAGCCGTATGAAAACATATCATTTTAATTATTTAAACGTTGAACGAAAAACGCACAATGTCACAAATATCAATTCATAAAATAACGAACTAAAATATATAGTTTAACACACTTGTATTATTTTACAACTTAGTATCGCGACTACCACGATTTGCTTACTCGACACAAGCTCTTAACAAACGAAGCGAACTGTGCGAGATTTTCCGAGTGACTGCCCAAAAAGCGTCATGACTCAAAGCGTCACCGATAATTCTGTTTGAAAATTCAGTTTCCGTGAGAGGTTGGTGGGGGGTACAAACTTCGAGGCTCGACTTTCGATTGGTTGAAAATGAGGTACCTCCCGCACGATTTGCTCAGGTTTGCTATATAAGCGGAGCGCACCGAGCCGCCGCCGAGTTGAGGACTTTTTCTATGTACCTCGTAGAAAACCTTCAGCTTTGTCTCTGGGTACATCTGGTTTTCCGAAGGGGTCGTAAAACATTTGGCGGCCGGCTGAACTCGACCACCCAAACCCGCGCGAGAAAAACAAGACGGTCTGTTAATTTTCACTTTAAGTACTTCTCAAGGGTTTAGAGCTCTGACTGCGAGTCCTTTTTGGACAAAAAGGTATATGAGAGTTTTCTCTTCAAATATGTAACAGGTTAATCTTTTCTTTCACTACAGAGTCACGTTCGCGTTTATGGCCCTTATTTAAAACATCTTGAAAGCGTACAGTTATGTTTCTACGTAGGGATGGAGAGAGGACTGTGGGAATGTAGAATATGCATACATGTATGGATTAGCTTACTAAAAATGATATAATTTATATTCAAATAATCGCGCCATATGTGGGATGCGTGCCAGCGACCCGCTCGTCACAGCGCTCTCGCCCGAGCTCACACGCGACACTTGCGCACGCGCGGCGGGGGAAGATGCCGTGCCGTGTGCACCCGGCTTCTTCTTCCTCCTTCTTCGTTAATGGCCGCGATCTAAGCATACGTGTTAACGTCTCACTCATTTTTCGTTCGGTTATTTCTCACGATACTGCTCATAATTTGGTACATCAACACGGGAATAACGCGAGTTCTTTTTCACGGCAAAGTATCTAGTGTCTTTACGCGGGAGAGACTCGCGCTCTCAACAGGTGTGCGACGCGTCGAGTCGCGCACGGTCTAGCTCACCCGGTTGTTTCACGAATTAATATAATTGTGACGGCTCAGCTCGGGATTCATTTCGGCAAACATTTTCGGTTCGGCTCATTGCACAGCGTGCTGTGCAACTGTGTGTAATTATTGTTGTTCAGAAAATATATTGTTTGTTTTCTTTATTATACGCATTGTGACCTTCTTTATTTTTTCCCTACCCGCTTCGCTATATCTCACCACGGAAATTCTCAAACAATATCATTTGTACAGCCCAACTTGGCTCATACGATTTCACTGTTTCCGATTTTTATTTCAAGAGATTATTTTGATGAACATTTTTTGGGAAGAGCAATGTTTTTATTTTATTTTTTCCAATATTCGCCGTTTTGTGGCCATATATAATGTATTTTTCCCTGCTGATTACTAATCTTAAACATTTACTCGTTACTTTACTCCTAGAAGGATATTCGATGCAGAATCTCTCATTGGACGTAAAATAAACATTTCCCGAAAATTTTAAAATTAAAAATTCCTGTACCATTTCAACGGTTACATGAATTTTCGCCAAATTTTATACCAAACGTTGTATGACATTTTGTACAGTGTTAGACCGTTCCCGTGCCAAATTTTACCTTGATACCTCCATGTTTACTCGTGTTACGTCTTGCGAATTTTTCCGAAATATTTTGCGGACATCTACATCAGGCGAATGGTTAATTAACCAAAATATTTGAAATATATTAAATCGCTAAAAATAAACATTGGAAAAATTGTCATTGTTTAATTTGCCGAACTCAAAGTTTCGATAAATAAATAATATACCAAATGGAAAAATCATCCATTGGTAAAAATAATTAGCCTTCAGGTGAGTTTGGTTGACGTACAGAAGCGATTGTACGAAGCAAATCAACTGTATGAAACTCGGTAACCTGAGGCGTAAAAATGCAGATAAGGATATCGGCAGAACGCTTCTCACAGTTGTCGAACATAGGGCCTGCTCCTTACGCCGTTAGGCGTAAGGAGTGCAGCAGCTCCTGGACGATGAATATCGATGAATGTTAAATCATTGTTATAGTCCAGGAGGACTATCGTTGAAATAAGAAATGAAGGAATAAATGAAAATCACGTTTAAGGGACAAATACACGGGGTTGGAATTGGATTTTTGGAAATTATTAACAATAGATTCGGGAAATAAAATAGAGCCAGGCACAAGAAGTAAAAAATGAAGTGAACATGAAATGAAGAACATTACAGAATAGAAGGTAAATAAGATTATAAAAAGGAATACATATACAAATAATAAACAAATAATCAAACAGGAAATAATGGGCAAACAAACGAAAACTACGGAAAATAGGAAGGAAATGTAAAACAATTAATACAACAATTCAGAAATATAGTCAAATAAATGTTAAGATAAAAATGTATGTCAACGATTGTTAACTTTATAACGAAAGCTCTTACAACTTTCGTTAAATTTCTATGTTCATTAAATTCGCGATAAGAATTAATTATCAACAAATTGTAATGTAAAAGTTATTGTAAAACTGTGAAATTAGGAATAAGTAATTAAGCAATCAAAGAAAGGAATCAGATGATGGGTCAGAGTGGGGAGGCGACGGTCAGGTGTGACAATGGCGACGCGGGGGTGTCCGTCACCGAGGTTATTTATTTGCGCGTCCACGGCCCACTCGGCACTTCTACCTCTTCGCGACCGAGGCATTGACCTCAAGCTATATCATGACTGAAAGTATTAGCGTAGGTTGGGAGAAAACAGTGAGTGAGTGTGCTAGTGAGTCGTCGCGGATCGTGCGTCGAGAGCGACGTGCGAGCGAGATACAGGCGTATCGTGTTTCAGATGATGAAAAGAGTTCGCATCCAGAATTTTTTGTCCACTTTAAAATCTAGTAAATTCCAATTTTTAACCGCGAATAAAATTACGTCAATATCAAATATATACACTCTAGGCCCTATCCTGAATTATTTTCCGAACATTTTTCAAAGCAGGGCTGTGACGTAGAATATCGACTGGACTCAGAAAGTCGGATAAGGAGTTACGAATAAAGACGGCCAGATAAAAGAAGAACAGCAATAGATTTATTAAAATGCGTGCGTCTTGTACAGAGCGATTTCGGTAACTGAAGGAAGTAGGAGAAAGCGGTAGCTTGAGAGAGGATGGCCGTGGATGGAGGAGAGAGCGAGAATAGGGTAGGGATGACTGGTGCATGCGGAATAAATGTGTGTGCGTGCTTTCGAACGATGCCGATTGCGGAACCGTTGCGACTTCTCCGCAACAAGGGCCAAAACCTCGATAAAGCGTCATCTCCGAATAACGTGTAAAGGGAGGATGTAAATTCTCCCTGACCGAAATGGATCGAAAATTACTGATCGGGTCGTAACACTCGAATTAGACCGATTTAAGTAATTATTTTTAAAATCCTATCAAATCTGACGGCTTGGATAAATTTTTACCAAACTCAATACCAAAAGTCCTTGATCAAAATTTCATATTCGTATGCAGTATTAAGACGATAGCTCAAAATTTAATGATACCACAGATATTTTTGAACAAAATCAAAATCGAATAAAATATCCAATTCGGTCTCATTCTGTATAAAAATTGCACGGAATGAAAAGATGCGACCACTCTACTAGTGTACCAAAATTTTACTGGCTATCTCAACCCGTTTCCGAGTCACGCACACGCATGCCCACACGCACACACAGACACACACATGCGGATACCAGCTAAAAATCACATATCTCGACATTTCAGACTATTTTAGTACTCTGACATTAAAATCTCAACATTTTTTTTTCGAAAATAGCTGTAATCATATAGTCTAAGCTCAATTAAGTATATTCATTGAATAATAATTCTGAATTAACCAATGACTAATACTAAATTGCATTAAGTTCTGATCGAATGGCGAATACAGAAACACTGCGTCGGTCGTGTACTAAAAACTATGAGCCTAATGTATACGTGACTGATTTGTATAATTAGATCAGCTAGAAATGTGTTGTACGACGGAACATGATCGCTTTGTGACGACTTACAAATCGACTTACTAAATAAAACTTAAATGAACGACAGCTCCTTTAATTTTTATCGTACCAGATTAAATTTTTTGTAGTTTTGTAGATAAACTCATTCTCTTTAATAGTGAAAATAACTATTATGACCGTAAGATTGACTGTATAGTTGACTTATTCGCAAAAAACGCAAATTTCGCACAGTTATTTAATGGGAAACTAGACTACTTTGTATTCAAAATTGAATATCTAAGATACTATACGAGACTATACGATCATAAATGTTCTGCGATGTGCCGATTTGAAGACAATTGAACGAGCCACTATTTTCATGCCCGTCCATTCTATACGAAAATTAACAATTCTGTGTAAAATGATGACATCGACTTCTTACGTGTTAATTAAATCGAAAATAGAAAAACTCATTGCGCGACCGCAAAAAAAATCGTACAGCGTTCCTCTTCTGCTTCTTTTAATAGTATGATATAATGGTTCTACGGTTTGAAGGGGTGCGAAGTAAAAAAAAAACAGTTTTTTTTGGGCCAGTCTAGTGTGCAGTGGCTATATATTTCACTTACACCACCCATTATAAATCAAGAGAGGCTTTATGGGCACACTGGGATCTGTCAATGAGGGTGTTAGCTGAGGATTATCAGCGCGGCTTCCACCGCTCGAACACTCATCCACAATGTGTGCTCCTCATTGCCCCCATTTATCTACACGTCCGAGATTTTTATCAAGACTATTGGCCATAGTCCCGGGGAGACGCTGACCAAGCCTCTTGGCAAAAGTCCAGGGAAGACGCTAATCAAGCGTCTTGCCAAGCATCTTGACAAAAGCAAATGTATACTATCGCAAGGTATGCCGAAACGCCTCTGCGGTGTGAAGAAGGGCGTATTCTCCTTATCTTCCTCCGCCATCGAGATCTGATGGGATCCCGATGCAAGGTTGAGCGGTATGAAATAATGTGTTACTCCCAAGTGATCCTATGTTTCCGCGATAAGCGGCAGCGGCCGCCAGTCACCTTTGTTGTCGTCGGTCAGCTTACGAAAGGCCACCACGATGCGCATTTTCATCTTTCCAGTGGCATCAGGTTTTTAGATACAACGAGCAATGGTGCATTCCGCTGGCTCCTGCGCGGTTGGACAATGTCGTCATGCACCATTCTTTTCATTTATTTTTGCATTTATTTTTTCTGCGCTTCCGGCAGGCAATCGAGACGTATTGTAATAGGCTGTGTATCCTTATCGAGTGGGAAGCGATGTTCTACCATATCGGCACAAGGTCGATATGGTAGAACACCGCTTTGGGGGGCCGCCGATTGCCGGCCCCCCGCAAGGTGAAATATATCTACATAATTCTGGCATATTCCCAAGAGCGAGTTTTCCTCCACTTGCTTGAGGTGCGAAACATCTATCTCCTGACCTAACATTCCGAGTCGCGTCCTACTTACCCCCGTGCTGACCACGTTCCACTTAGCTCCGCTCTGACCGCCTATATTTCACGTGTCGCAGCTGAAACGCTAGCGGCTCGAGTGTCACTGTGGCTCGGTTGATGACGACTTTCTTCGGTGTTGTGTTTATTAGGCTCACAGTACACCTGTTACCTTGAGGCGAGGTTACACAAACTCCGAGTACGACTGTCTCGGTGACGTTACATTTTTTTACTATCCCGTCGTCCACGCTTAACACTTTACAAGTAACACTTCAATCCCCACTCTTAGACGCCATCGTAGCAACGCGTACCTTCATTTCGCATCCGTTGGTCCCGTTTCGGTAGGATTTCGGGCGTTTGAGTTACAAAGGGTTATTGTTGAAACGAACGCGATATTTGCACTTCGTGGTAGCAATGCTATTCTCATGATGCCGTGCATCATGAGAGTGCTACACGAACGAACCCTCTGAGGACAACGTAACGTTACGGGTTGCCAGCCTCCGGGCTGGCAGAAAATCGAACGCAAGCGAAAATCCAGATTTATCTGGTGGCGTAGCGGACTCGAAAGAGCCGTTGCGTCTCGATTTTTTCTATGAAATCCAGATTTATCTGGTGGCGTAGCATATTCGAAAGAGCCGTTGCGTCTCGATTTTTCCTATGAAAATCCAGATTTATTTAGTGGCGTAGCGGACTCGAAAGAGCCGTTACGTCGCGATTTTTTCTATAAAAATCTAGCCCATATCGTGAGCATTATCAATGCGGGGATAGGAACCGCCTAACGTCAAGAACAGCACGTCCACTCTTTGCGGGCTCGGAACCAAGGCACGCGTAACGCTGCCTAATTTCGTCCTGCTGAACTCAGAGTGGAGAGACGGCCGACGGAAGGCGATCCATCGTAACTGCTTGTGCGTGCCACGAGGATGGCCCTGGTGTCCCGCAACGGTTCGTAAGAGCTGCTTGCCGGGCTTGAGTGTCCACCGCGATCTGGCTCGCGATCTTTATTGCTATGTCGCATTGTGAACCCGCTACATGTGCTCGCACCGGACGTAAAAGCAGTCCCGGTCAAGAGGCCTCTGGCAAGTTTCATCCTGGAAGATGCTCTGGGTGCCCTTTCCCAAGAGTATTCTTGCATTTGGTTCCCGTTGGCGACTTCGGTCGGCAGCGGGCTTGGTCCATCGATGGTAAATGCAATGAAAGGAGACCGTATATGTGAAACGAACCAGGAGGTTGAGACCGACGAGA
>JAPYZD010002030.1:0-26823 GCA_030522725.1 Ichneumoninae sp. B BG-2022a
TAACCAATTAATTTTTTGACGAATTTGTTAATAAAATTTTGCAATTATTATTATGCAAAATTAATCTTCTCAGTACCTTTAGTATACATGATTTTTTTTTCAGATTTTTACACCATCAAGAAGTACTTGCAATGTTCTCTTATTGTTGTCGAACTTATGCGAAGTTAGCGCGCAGTGAGACACCCTGCTTAATTAACAAATAAGTATTTTATAGAATTGACATGTTTGGTGTTGCCTGTGCCCGGCACGGTACAATAGAACAATATCACACATTTGACAATATCACATCATTCAACGCCTCACGTGTTTTTTTATATTTGTTTTTTGTTATTTATTAATAAGATTAATAAATAATAATTAGTATTAATTTATTAATAATCACAATACTAATAATAATTATAAATAGTATTTATTTTTTGTTTCCATTCTAAATTCGGAAATAATGTTTCGCTATAATAAGTTTTTACGGCGAATCGGTGAGTAAGCCGTTTCGCTTCGTCGGCAATCAGCGCGAGCGAAAAATTATGGCGGAGTTTTTGATCCCTAAACTTGTGTCGATTTTTTTTGTGCTCGCGCAAACGAAATTTTCTCCGATGGTTCGGACGAAGAACGGCTGTAACAAAAAAAAAAATTTCGCCCGAGGATCGTACACCGGACTTGTTGAACGGAGACCGTTCGGGGAAAGGCTCCAAACGGGGAATCCCCGACTTAAAAAACTCGGACGCGTATTTTAATTTAATAGTCTTGTCGTCCGCTTCTCGTCGTTCGCGGTTTTTTTTTGTACCGTTTTTTTGCCCCTCCACTTTGCAGTCGAGTTACGGTCGTGCGGTAATCATCTGAGCTCGTGCTTAATTATTTTTATGCGTCACATAGCAACTCTGTGCGAAAAAATTTATTCATGGTGTGTAATTGCGTTTCAGTGACTGGGACACGCTAGAGCGCTGCTTCCTTTCCGACCGTCACTGCTCGGGGCTGGTCCAGGTCAGAGATCCAGTTTCGCACGCTTAAAAAATCGAGGACACAACGAGTCGTTTGGAAGTTAGGTTCTCCACTGCGGTAGCAGATATACCTGACAAAAACTACGCGTTAACGACGTCTGATGTAGACTCAGTCGCAAAAATATCGGTTTCCCTATTTTCTCGGCTACCGTCAAAGGTTTCGGACAAGAGGTAATTAAGTTTTTGTGGGCTAGATGTAGACGCATGAAAACCTAATTTTTTTTAGACCGAAATGATAATAATAGTCAAAACAATTAAAATATTCAAAACAATAATAATAGTTGAAATAATTATAATAGTCGAAATAATTATAATAGTCGAAATAATTATAATATTCGAAATAATTATAATAGTCGAAATAATTATAATAGTCGAAATAATAATAATAGTCGAAATAATAATAATAGTCGAAATAATAATAATAATCGAAATAATTATAATAGTCGGAATAATTATAATAGTCGCCGTAAAAATCGAAAACCGATTTGTTATCGACTGAGTCGATAACAAATCGGTTATCGACTGAGTGTATCGCATGCTCTTAAGCTTCGTTCGTAATAAGGCAGTTCCCAAAATCGCAATTGATCCGCGACATACACCGAACGAAGGTATGTATTCTTATTCGGCTTATATTATTTTTGTAGTGTCTGTCGCAAGACGCGAAAAAAAAACCCCCAGCGATATTTACGGTCGGTGTATCGTTTTATTCGTTCGATCGAGAAGCCTCTGTTTACGTTAACACGTTCGGAAGAAAATTTATCAAAGATGAATTACGACAATGAAATTCGACGAGAAAAGTTTGGGGGGGAACAAAACAGGCGGAAGCAAAAGCGATATTGCACGTTGGTTACTGCCGAGACGAGCCACCGCACCGCGCGGGCCGTGTCTACTTGGAGCGAGTTGCCGGTAAACAAGTAGTAGCTATTTCGCCAAACAGCCAGTCAGCCATCCCGCACCAGCTCGTGCGCGCTTGTCTTGGCTCACATATTCTCCCCTCTCTCACCTACGCCCCGAGCGCACCGAGAATTTTTACTCTGGCCCACTTTTCCAACCTCTTGTTAACTCCCTCTTTGTTCTATCACATTTCGCGTGCGCGGCAAAGTTCATGAACTAAACGCAGTCGGCACTCCTCTGTGTACTTGTATACTTGCAGTTTTCCCTTTGCGATATATGCGACGTCCGACGAGTGTTTCAGATAAAGGAAGATAGCTCGGTAGGATTATTAGCGCGTCTACTGTACGCTACTATTCAAACTAACAAGTACATTTCCCTCTCGCGCTTTTGCGCATTTCGATTCGACGAATTCAAGTGCAACGTTTGTTATAAGTTTCCCCGGCAAATCATCGCACTCGACTCGATCCTTCCCCTCCCCCACCTCGCCTACCACGCCGCTGTGGGTTCCACCTCGCGATAACAAGCTGACTCTGTAGAACCGAACGAATACATAACGTCGATGTTGTCCGAACCGGTGGAATAATTGTTATTCAAATAGACAAGTGAAGCGCGAAAATTCTGCGAATAGCGATGATGCGGCGAGAAATCGCTGTCGACTTCGGGCAAGGTAACTTTTCTCGAACACAAAACACAACTATGGCGTATAACTAACCTCCTCAAGATGTGGGGAAGTTTTGATGCGTTTTAAACGTTGTGCACGCGGGAGGTACGTTGAGATGTCGGGAGCGGTTATCGATTAATTATTGATTAAAATAAGGTTGCAGTGACCGGGCGATTGCCTGCAGCTTTAGGGCAGCTAGATGGAGGGAGAAATCCCGCCCGGGAAGTTTTTCTAATACGCTCCGGCATAGGGGCGGGTGGACCTGACCTACCGCAATCTGGTAACACTGCTGTAGGTCAATAGAGACCCAGCTTGTGGGTCAAATGTGGCAGAAATATCTACGCCAAATTTATTTCAGCCAAAAGGTTAAAGTGACGTCATACCTGAAATACGGCACTTTCAGTTTGAAAATCTCATTTTTCAACCGGAAGTGAAATACCGGAAATACGTCACTTCCTGTTTGCAAATCAAATTTTTCGAAGTGGCGTCATGCCGAAAATACGTCACTACCGGTTTGAAAATCTCATTTCTTGAAGTGATGTCATACCGGAAATACGTCACTTCGGGTTTGAGAATTTGAGTTTTCGACCGGAAATACGTCACTTCCGGTTTGAAAATCTCATTTCTTGAAGTGACGTCATACCGAAAATACGTCACTTCCGGTTTGAGAATTTGAGTTTTCGACCGGAAATACGTCACTTCCGGTTTGCAAATCTTACCAATACCGTACCTTCAAAATATCGATTCAATATAATCGAATCAAAATAACGTTTGTTTATTTGAAATGAGCAGAGACCCGAGCATGTTATCTATGTGCGCGCGATCACGAATGCGCGCAGGTCGATTGCCCGACGGAGAAAGGAAGAGTACTATCATGCCAATCGCATGATTGGCGTAGACTCGAAGTCGTCAGTTCTATCACGCAATGCGTGAAAAGCACATTTTATAAAATGCAGCGAAAGCCGCACTACGCATGCAAAGAATTTTCAGTTGACCGCTTCAGCACAGTTTTTCCTTCACCCGTGACCATCGATTTTTTTTCACTTGATTATTTCAGACCACCATTTTTAAATGATATTATCTATGTAAATTTTTCAACACGCATATGATTAAGGTCCTTTAGACACGGCACGAGCAGCGTCAATTTTTCCCCGTAATTTCCCAACACTTATATTTTTATTAATTTTTTTTTTTACATTTATAAAAAAGTAACAAAGATTATATATAATACAGTACAACGTTAACATTCATTGCTCTATGTTTTTAATTAAATATAGTTTGGTAATAGTTCTTTCGTGTTTCAGTCTTACGAGCACTTACACAGTAAGCATGATATCGTGTACAAAAAAAAAATATACTCTTATCCGAGTTAAGTTCGGTTGCTTTCGTTCTATCCATCAGTCTTTCTTCCACTGTGCGGATTCTCGTTATCCCTCTTTGTCACTCTGGCCCGAGTCGACTTGGAAACTTCTTTCGCCTGTGTAGGTTGCACGCTCGAGGAGGCGGCGGCGCGTTTTCTGGTCGTCGTACTTGTAATGACAACTTCGTCCTCGCTGTTCAAGGCACTGCCACCTGATTTATCCAGACTTTTTAAAGTACTGCTCTTGGGTATCGATAAATCGTTGCTTTTCTTTCTCAATCTTGAGCTCTTTCTTCTGCCGTCGTACGCCGTATCGCTCGCCTCGTCGGAGGACAGCGTGTTTGTGTTTTCCCACGTCGATACCAGCGACGATTTCTTTAATCGCCCGCAATCAGAATTCTTCGCGGGTTTTCCGGTATTCGAAGACTGTTTGGCGACGGTCGCTTCGTCGCGCGACTCCGTTGCCTTGTTCATCGTCTCGCACGGATTGCCGGACAACTCGGCGATGCTCGACGCGGACGACGAAACGGATCCTTGCTGGGATTTCTTTCTAATTCTGGTCCTCGTGGAACTTTGCGTCTCGGGCCGTACTTTTAGTTCCTGAATCATATCGATCAGCTCGTTGACTCTTCCGGGACTCTGCGTTGTCTCGAAGGACTCGTGTTCGCCGACGCTGTTCAGCGATATCGAATCAATCGGCGAAACACCCGCGGCGACCCTGCGCCTTTGCCCTTTCGTCGGTGGATTCTCTTCCGGCACCGTCACTTTTATCTTCGGCGCCGAAAACTGGCTCGCAGGGCTCGCTCGCCCCGCAACCGGGTCGGAATAATCCTGGTCAGTGATTTTACGACGAGTGCGCTTCGTCGCCGATGTCGGTGAGGTAGATATCGGCGGCTCCTCGTCCTCCTCGTTAAGGTCGATCGGCACCTTATTGAGCTTCAAAAACGGCGGGGTCTTCTTACGGCGAACGGGCTTCATTTCTTTAGCGAGCACCTCGCGGGACGGCGTCGACACTGCGACCGGCGGCTTCGCGGGCTCGTCGACGTAACTGCTGATGTCTATGTCCTCGATCGCCGGGACAATGAATTCTGCGGGTAACAAAAAGCATCATGAAAAATCATAAAACCATATCCGAATAACTGACGCACTCCTTAGATGCGATTTTTTAATGCGAAATGATAAAGTTATACGACATCCTGGGCGATAGAAAATAAAATGTTAGAAAAGTATTTTTTTTAATATTATAAAACATGTAACTCTTCGAGTGTGGCGGAAATTTTTGCTTGGAGGAAAAAACGTTTCATTCATTTCCGAATACCGAAATACCGAAATACCGAAATTGATTTTCTTTATCATTTTTTTTTCTGCGCCCTGAGAAAACAATACTCTAAGCATTTTTTTTTCAAATTTGTTTTCAAAAGCATTAAGATTGCGAATTGCCCATATGGCACGAAATATTCTGAAATCATTTTGGAAATATTTTCAATCGTTCAAATCTTACGAAATATTTCTAGAATATATGAAAAAAATATTTTGTAATATTTTTAATATTATGTTTCGCCGAAATATTTCTACTAATGTTCCGTGTTTGTGCGGGAACATATATGAAATTTCGATTGGTGATTCAATTTTTCACATTACCCCGAAATCTAAAAAAAAAACATTTCAGCGGAACATTGCTAAAATATTCTCAATATTTTGAAAAAAAAAAAAAAAAAAAAAAAAATGAAATCTTTCGAAAACATTTTCATGTTATGTGGATTGGAAAATTTCGTATCCTCGCTTACGACCTCGTGCACGAAGGCCGTTATATTGATATTCACAGGTGCCTGGAAACTCACTCGCATACATGGCCTTGGTGAATGTTTTCTCGAATCGATACTCCAAGATAAATTCATTGACGGACATGTAGATCGGGTGATCCTTGAGATGGTGCGCCTCGCACAGTTTCAGGGCCGCGTACGACTGCATCAGCAGTTCGGTCTTCTTCGACGGTGCGTAGAACTTCAAGAATCGACAATAATGAAGATGAAGCATGACGTATTCCAGGATCTCTTGCTGCCGTTGCAACGGAACAGTCTCGCTCTTCCTGGCCGTGTCCTTCGTCGTCGCCGAGTCTTCCATGCGGTTACTCTTCCATATCTGGAAAGCGCCGTCGAAGTGTTGCGTCGCCTCTTCGCTGTGTCCCTGCAGAGTGTACAGATAAGCTCTGAGGTGCGTGCAGGCGAAGACCAAGAACCGATAGCGCTTGTTGGAGCACTTGAAGCATTTGCAGCCGTCGCCGTGCAGCATAAAATCCGGAGAGGCGAAGCGTTTTCTCCGCAGCACAGGCGAGGCGTCGCTCTGGCCAGCGCGCTCCGCCGTTCTCTCGGGCGTTCGGGCCGGCGAGTTCGACCGGCTCGTTTTCTTCGCCGGATCCGTCAGCGGGTCGCTCCGGACGGCCAAGTTCGAAACGCCGATGTCGAGGATGTTCTCGAGTCCCTGCAGCTTCACCTCGCAGTCGTCGAGCAGCGCCCTGGAAAGGTCGATGTGGCAGAGCGACTTGAGGCACTCGGCGACTCTCAGAGCCGCGCCCATCTTCTGCGAGGCCGTCAGGCGGAGGTTCAGATGCGCCGAGATCTCCTGAAAGGACAGCAGACTGTTCGCCCGAACGGTCAGATTGTTCGTGTGCTCGTGCAAGACGCCGTACTCGTAGAGTTGCTTCTCTCTGTTGCCGTACTGGACGGTCTCGACCGTGCTGTCCAGCGTCAGGAGGCCGTAAAAAATCTCGACGATTATCTCGTGATACATCGACTGATGATCGTCCGACTGCTCCTCGTTCCACATGTGCTTCAGGATTATGTCGTTTCGCACGAGATAGTTCGTTATGTCGATGAGGAAATTCGAACCCATTTTCGCCGCAGCTTGGTGCATGCATTCCTTAGCCTCGCGGATTTTGTCGTTCGCGAAGTAAAAATTGGCCAACGACAGGCTGTATCGGGCGAGGATTTCGTTCGTGCCCTCGTCGTCGAGGCTCGCGAGGACCCTCGCGGATTCGTTCGCCCTGTCGATCCATCGGGCGTCGATCTCATGGCTCGAGAGCCTCCGCGACGTCGAGTATATTATTGCTTCATCGTCGTTCAGCTCCTCGGCCAATTTGTAAGCGAGCTTCCACGCTCGAACTTCGAGGCTCTCGAAGTTGTAGACCCGCGCGTATTCGCCGGCAATCGTCACGCTGTGAAGAGCCAGAGCAGTTTCCCACTCTTTCAGCGCCCCTTTGAAACCTGCAAGCAAAAGCAATTTAATTTAAAGTCTGTCAACCGATATCTCTAAAATCTATTAGTCCGTCGCGTTAACGCGTAAGACTTAAAACAGAGATCGAGAGAGGAGAGGAAAGGTCGCGGCTCGTTCTCTTTCGATACGGGGACGTCGTTGCATCTGACCGTCGTGGGGAATTTGGAGCGGCAAGGAATAGCGAGACGTCTCGCGACGGAAGTCTTTGATCGCGCTTGGCCAACCGATCTGATCGTGGATTTATTTTCTCCAACTGCCCATTGCGGACCTCGGAAAAACGGAAAGAACCATCGTGGAAGCGTTGAATGTTTCGAGTTGGGTTAAATTTGTACCTATTTTTTGTTAAAGTGTTTGAGGGAGGAAGCGGTGGGGAATAATTAATGGGAATTCATCAAAATAACCTACGGATAACCCAAACTTCTTTCCAAACGCCCCTTCCTTCGATACCTCCTAACCTGATATCATACTACTGTGATATTATAATTTTACGCATTTGGATTCACTGTATGATACGAAACACTATTGTTATTTGTCTCTTTAAATCTGTATTTTTTTTTTCATTGTAAAAGGGCGTAAATAAATAAATAAATAGGGTAAGCAGTTGGAGCGTAGAGGAGTTTAAGGTGGGAGCCTCGTTGCGCGCTGACTTCGCATAAGTTCGACAACAATAAGAGAAAATTGCAAGTACTTCTTGAAGGTGTAAAAATCTGAAGAAATCTTGTATACTACAGGTACTGAGAAGATTAGTTTTGCATAATAATAATTGCAACATGTTATTAACGAATTCATCAAAAAATTAATTGGTTAACGAATTACCCGGCAACAAAACTTCTTTTTTTTTATGAAAATGATTAGTTTATTTTTTGGAATACGTATGAATTTTTTCAGACTTTCAAGTAATCGTTGATTTTTTTTATAGAACAAAAATCAATGATTAACAATAGTGTTTCGTATGATACAGTGTATCCGAAATAGTGAAATTATAATATCACAGTAGGATGAGATCAGATTATGAGGTATTCATGGAAGAGGAGTTTCGGATGAAGTTTTTGTTGTCCGATTATTTTTATGAATTCCATTAATTATTCCCCACCACTTTCTCCTCCAATGGAATTGGAATAGGATGGATAAAACGAATGTATAAATGGATGAATATTGGGAAAACAAGAATTTGAGAGAGAAGGTTAAGGAAACTTGGGCAAGATTGAGATGTCGAAACGTAGCAAAAGCCAAAAGTAAGGGATACAAGGAAACGAAATGCAGCCTTCGTGGAAAGAAGCATCAAACGATAGCTCATATTTTGGAGTGCGAGGAAATGAATTGAAAAGCGAGAAAGGAACTAGTAGATGGTCTGAGTGCATGAAAGGGTAACGGCCATGGGGAGGATTCGGAACGGAAAATCGAGATTAGTCTAAAAGGGAAGCCGGTTATACCCGTGTGTGAATACGTTGCCGAGTTTGAATGGAGTATGAAAAAACCGAAAGTATAATATTTAAGGAGTATAATGTATATATTACAGGAAATATTTTTATCAGCCAGAGTGTACTTGGTAATAAACAATAGAACCTATACCTATTTTTTGTTACTTTTTTCGAATAAAGATCCCTAGTCCGATCACCGGAGGAGTTTACGGATAGAGTGTCTTAAGGAGAAGTGAAATATCGCGCTCGGTAATGAAAACTGTTATGCACTTTTCTCAAGGGTGCTATTTTTTTTTAGGAAAAAGCAAATTCGAGCCGGATGCAAACGATAATTTTGCATCCGGCCCGAATTAATCTTTTTCTCAAAAAAATTAGCACCATTGAATAAAGTTAATTTGAAAATTGCAACTATCTCTCTCGCACGCGTAGCAGTTTCACTTCCCTTTAAGGGGAACTTCCTGTTTTACCGACGGGACGAGGCGATTTCGTAGATTCGACTTTACATTATTAATATGCTACGCACATGTAATACTGGTCCAAGTAACAAAGATAATCGAATATTACAGATTGCCGCGAAAACCGACAGGACCGCTCAAATTAGTGAAAAAAAAATTGTGCAACAAATTGACCCGACAACCAAATTTTTTTTTATTACGAAAATTATTTGTTAATTTTCTGAATACGTATGAATTTTTTAAGAATTTTATCTAATACTGGAAAATTACGATTTTAAACAAATTTTAACATAAAGGAAACGAATAACATTTTGGGATCATTATTATGGACGAACAATCTTGTGTTTGTAATTCTCTTTTATTCCTCTCAAACTTAGGCGGCGTCAGCCATTGCGCTAGTACTACCTTAATGAAAATTGAACTGCACATCAAAGCGTGTATGTCGATATAAAGTCCCACGCGATTTGAAGCATTTGCGTAGCATATTAACAATTAAAAAATGAGACCCAGCAATCGCCAATTTCCGTCGGTAAGAAATGTAAGCAGGGAGTTAAAAACGGCTCAAGCACCCCTAAAAAGCAAATGCTTCACAAACCGTAGCGGTGAGCTTCCTCCCATCTCCGCAGCGCAAGCTTCAGCAGCCTCTCCAGCTCGGTAGTTACAGTCAAGTTTATCGTGCTGTAAGTCGGAACGACGTTCGCCGAAGTCGTGACGGTCGACGACTCTCCGTCGACGGACGAGGCCGCCCGAGGAACTTCGGCGCTGCTGATCTCGTCCTGCGTCTTTCTCCCGACCTCGGCGAGTCGCTGGATGAAGTTGTAAAGCTGCAGCTGACCGTAGCACCATCGAAAAGACGCGCTAGGGTTCGCTTCGCTCTCGTACTTGAGCATCGCTTTTTTGACGTATTTTGCGATGCTCGTCTCGTGTTTGAAGTTCAACAGGTGGTAGCCGAGAAGCTGCACACCTCGGGCGTACCGAGCCGGCGACGCGTTCAGTCGCTCCATCTCGTCCACGGCCGCAACTATCGACGAGGACAAGTCGACTCTCGCCTCCTGAAGACCCTTGATTTCCCGCAGGCAAACCTCGACCTTCTCGTGATCGTTCAATTCTACGCGCAAGATCTTCGAAATCTCCTCGTCGTTCGATCTCAGGAATCGCAGAATAGTCACGCCGTGCGACTCGGGATCCTTGCGCTTTATGTTCGCCCAGTAGCGATAAGCTCGTCCCTCGGGTTTCTCGCAGCTGAGCACACCGTTCAGACAGCACGCGATCGAGGCCTCGTGATATCGCCCGTGATTCCAGTGAACGCTCGTCAGTCTGTGGAGAACGTCGCACAGCGGATCCTTGAGATTCACGATCGGCTTTGCCGGCCTCGAACCCTCCAGGCGAATCAAGTTTCGGCAGAGCGACGAATGGAACTTCACGCTGTACTCGTAGTGCTTCGGCTCGCAGGACACTCCCATGTTGTACATGTAAGCTCCGCAACTCGCCCAAAGTTCCGTCCAGCGCTTGCATCCGCTTTTCCTCATCGATGAAATTCCCGATAAGCTCTCGTCGACGAGTTTCAGTGCCGCCTCGCACAGTTCCTCGGAGACGCTCAGCGCCATCGCTCGGGAGGCCACGGAGAGGCTCTTCAGTCTCAGCGAGACGGCGCTGTAAACGTCTCGGCTCGCCAGGCAACTCTCGTCGTATCGGGAGCACGAACTCTCGTACGTGTCGTAAGCGTCGCTGCAGATCGAGAAGAGTTTCATCGCCGCGACGATGAAATCGTGAGTCAGATTCGCTGATTTCTTTCTCGCAGCTTCCTCCCAGTACGCGAGCAGCGGAGAGAAGAGCGAGTAGGCTGAGTAGAGGAACTCTCTTACCGGCGCCGCGGAGCCGGAGCGGCGGATTTTTTCGCGCAGCTCCGAAGCGCAAGCCTCGATTTCCTCGACGGCGGAGGCCTCGAAACTCCGTATCGGTCTCAGGAGCGTTTTGCAAAGACGCTCGTAGACGACGAAGCTGTCGAGGCAGGCGCGGTTCACGCTGACCGAAGCGCGAAAAAAATCGAAGTACCTACTCGACTTTTTACCGACCGAGGAGATTCCTCTCTCGTTCACGCTGCCCGCAGTCATCTCGCTTATCAGCTGGCAAATCAAGCCGAATGTCTCGCAGGCGTTCTCGTCGTCGAGCGATACTTCGTTCATCGATAAAAAGGAAGTCGCGAATGTTTCGAAGTTCTCCTCCAAGCTCGACCTTGCCGACCGCTTCGCTATCGCTCTTATCTGTCTGCAGTACAGGACGAGTCTGTCGAGAACGACGCGCGAATATTCGGCAGAGGCCAGCATCGACATTTTCAATTCGTACTCGATCGCCCGCGTCAGGATTCGGCTCTGCTCCTCGCTCGTGGGGTCCAGCTTCTTCAGCAGGTCGTTGCAGACCGTCGCTTTCCACTGACTCGAGGCCTTCGAGTACATTTCGCTGTACTTCGTGGGATCGTCTTCGACACTTCTTTGCGTAATCGCGCAGTCGTAGATCAGCATGGCTTCCTCGTAGAGACCCATCTCCAGCAGACACTTTGCTACGTGAAAGACGCTCAGTAAGAAACGCTTGTAGTCGCGGATCAAGGACATGTTCGAACAGAGGAAACTCGCCAGTTTCCATATTTCCACGCCGATTCGCGACTTCTTTTTGTCGACTCCGTAGGCAGCGTGCGAAAGATGCAGGAGCAGTTTGAACAGCGACTTGTCGGCTTGCTCGCCGTCGCAGACGTCGAGCAGTTCCTGAAAAAATAACGGCGGCGATTAGTCAAGTGCACTTTACAACTGTCCGCGGAACCTCGCCGGGCTCTCGCGATTTTGCATCAACTAGCTTGTTACTACTTCTGTTAATTGTTTTCTTTACGTATTTTTTTTCATTTAAAAAAAAGTACTTTTTTCCTTTAAAAAAAGTACTTGTTTCCTTTAAAAAGGGTACTTTTTCATTTTTAAAAAAGTACTTTTTTCATTTTTAAAAAGTATTTTTTTCATTTAAAAAATATATTTATTTTTGAATTTTTTGATTCAACCCTTCAGTAAAGTAAAATGTCGATTACCTGAACACCCATCATCCGATGCATCACTTGGTCGGATAAAGTTTCTAGCTCGCATAGACTTATACAGCACTACGGTATGCACAGTATTTATTAGTTTCTCAGTCAACCACATGCACACATATTCAAAATTTAATTTTGTTAATCTACTGTCCTGTAATTTAATGCGTTATGGATTCAATGTCCTGTCCTTCGGGCTCTAAGTGTAAGCATAACGTATTACTGTGGAAAAAAATTAGAAACCCTTTCGAAACTTGATAAGGGAGGGACCAGCACATTCTTAGTGCGCTCGTATGATGTTTGCAAGTCAATGATGGCTGGCATAAGAAAAAATTTGGCTGTGAAAAAAACATATAACTCTCTTGTGCGAAATGAAAATTGTGGATTTTGTGATAACGGTTTGAAGTTACCGTTGAATATCATAAAAATACATGTATGATGTTATTCTTCAAATATATATCATAATTATATAAAGTATATGGGTACTGTAATTTTTTTTTGTTTATGTATCATGCTATATCACTTAACACAGTTTACTGTTCTGTTATCCAAATTTTTGTTACTCCAAACAAGCCCCGGTCCCAATTGGTTTGGGTAATCAAAGTTATATTGTACCCAGGAATTTTTTCTGATCGCAAACAACCACGCGCTCGTCAACGCACAAAAACAATACAGATGTTTGTAATAAATTTTTTTCAGCATTATCAAAAAAAAAAACACATCAACATACGTTGGAGATTTATACTGGTTTTTTTTAGTACATTAACTTGTTATTCAAATCTTTCAAAAGTGCATCTTGGCAAATTCCGAGTCCTCGTTGAACAAGGATACAGTACTCGAAGGGTAATAAAAGATATACATATTTTTAAAAAAATATATTTAAAGGGAAATATTTTTGTTTTTATTTTTAATTTTTTATATATTAATTAAGAAAAAAGAAACAATCTATGTATTTATTGTATAGAAAGAAGTTGCTCTGCACTCGCTCTCGAGTACCTTTTATGAGCGACACTAACTGTAGAAGCCAAAAGTTATGAAATTCGGACAGTAAATTTGGAGTTGTAAAAATTTCGTTTACCTGCAATTCAGCAGTTACTCCTTCGATCTCGAGTGCGGTTATGGCCGAGACCCATCCCTTCATTTTTGCCTGGATTCCGTCCATTATCGTTCTCGAACTGTAAAGGACAACGGATTATTTTTATTGTACCTCTGCGGGCGTAAACTATAATTTTTAAAGCGAAGAAAAAAGTATCGTGCCAACCGGCGAATGCTAGCGAAATTCAAATTCATAACCCAACGAAGAGCGTTGCATTATCGGCGTTTGTTCATTGCAATTATGAATGGACCGAACGTTCGAATCAATACAAGTAAGCAAATACTACGATAATTAATGAGGTGTAATTAACAAGACGTTCGTTAAATGTTACCTTTTATTTTCTTTAAGTGTCAAACGATAATCGGCGTACGTTGTGGAGAGCCATGTGAAGCCAAGCAGCACCGCCAACGATATAAGCCAATTTTCAACCGCCAAAAAGGCATGTCTCAACCTCGGCGAAAATGTGTAGCTCTGTGCGACTTTGACCACTCGCCGGTAATGAGGCCGTTTTCCTTGTTCGACGATGTGAAAAACCGTCGCCGGCAACAAACATTATATTAAAAGCCATTTTTACTTACCTATGTCTAATAAAACATCACTTCCGGTTGAAACATGAAAATTTCAAACAGGAAATGACGTATTTTTTATATGACGTCACTTCCGATTGAAAATTGAAATTTTCAGATGGGAAGTAACACATGTCCGATATGATGTCAGTTCGGATCGAAAAATGAGATTTTCAAATGATGAGTGACGTATTTTCCGTATAATATCACTTCCGGTGGAAAAATTAGTTTTTTTAAACATTAATTAATTAATTAATTAATTATCCAATTGTTTGACGAAGTTTCTGCACGTTTAGCTCTCCGGGTATTCTCAATGGGTACAAGTTTGGGAATGCCTATTACTTACCAACTCGCTTCACTAAAAAGTTTCCGGTCTGCAGTTTTCGTGGACTCCAACAGAGGCAGCGCGTTCCCTGCTCGGCATCCAGAGTAAAACCACGTGGGGGAAAATAAAGAACAAACAGTTGGGTCAAATTTTTAATTATCGAACGCTCCTTATTTCGAATTTGGATATTATTAATATAAATTATCCTTGACTGCAGTACAACCGAAGATGGTGAACGAACTTAAAGAAATTGCCGTATCACTTTATGATATAAACGCTTTGAAATTCGGCGACTTTATAACCAAAGTCGGCTTGAAAACACCTGTGTACTTCGATCTACGAGTTATCATTTCACATCCGAAAATCTTGGTGAGAATACAAAAAATTTCAATCGTTTTCGAATAATCGATTTTATTATTTTCTGAACAAAATCATGATTATTGTTATCACGATCAATATTATCTTTATTATCAATGCGATGATACGATGACCTTGGACGACAAGACGATGACCGAGAACAATCAAGAAAACCGCGTAATTTGAAAATTGAAGTTCACTCTAAACTGGTTATCGAGACGAAAATTAAATAACCAAGTATTAAAAGCAGCAATATCTACATCTATACATGATTTATTATGATTTATTTATTGTTTACGTATGCATAGATTTTTTGGAATTTGCAAGACTATATATTTTTTTTCAATCAGTACAATGATACATTTTTTTTTAATTCCGTCTTCTAGATCTGTAAATGAATTTCGGTAAATCCGAAAGTAATCTCTGTGCATATTTTACGATGCACGATATTGGTTCAAATGGATTTAAAAAAAAATGATTTTATAATGAAATAAAAAGTTTGAGATATCTTCACATTATTTATTATTACCCACATAGCACGGGAATATTTTTGAAAGATGTCAAAAATATATATTTTTTTATGTTAAACTAATTTTATGAATATTAAAAGATATGTGTTAAATATTTTTGTCCGCTCATAAATCTTACATTCAAATGTTTTAGAAATGTTTCAACAGTTCTTTAAAAACATTTTAGCGAAATGTGAAAAATTGCATCACCAATCCAAATTGCATATGCACACACGATAAACACGGAAACATTCGTTGAAATATTTTGGTGAAACATAAAATTTAAAATATTTCAAAGTATGTTATGACTATGTCTCACAAAAATTATTCCAGATGTGTCGAAAGGTTAAGTATGATTCTCAAATATTTAAGAAATGTCTCGTTGGAATATTTTGATAAAATATTACAAAATATTATTTCCATATATTTCAGAAATATTTCGTACTATGTGCGTAAAAAATATATATAGGCTTGAGAAGTCAATGTCGAATATTTAAAAACTATCGTTGTATTGAAATCTTTTTTTTTTATGAAAAAGCAAAAATATATGTACTTTCGATAATTTATCACGTTTTTCTTTAAAAAATTGTTTATTCGTTGCAGAGCAAACTCTCGTCAGTTCTTTGGAAATTGTGTGTCGAATCGAAAGGTGTCGATCAGATATGCGGCGTTCCGTACACGGCCTTGCCAATAGCGACGATAATTTCCGTCGAAACTAATATTCCCATGCTGATACGTCGGAAGGAGGCAAAATCTTACGGGACGAAGAAACTCATCGAGGGTAACTTCAAGGCCGGCGAAAATTGCGTTATCATTGAGGATGTAGTGACGAGTGGAAGCAGCATTTTGGAGACGGTCAGCGACCTGCGAAAGGAGGGTTTGACCGTGACCGAAGCGTACGTTATCGTCGATCGCGAACAGGGAGGAAAGAAGAACATCGAGAACAGCGGAATTAAGATGAAAAGCCTTTTCACGCTCACGCAGCTCATGCAGTATTTATTTGAGGCTGGAAAAGTAACAGCTAAAGATGTTACAAACGTTGCGGAGTATCTAAAGGAATGCAGCGCTCCTGCAAAATCAATCGACAAAGGTATATTTTTTTACGATTTTTCTTTCATTTCCATGGAAATTTTATTTTCGCGTTTTTTCGTTGGGCACTACTGAAAAAGTGAAAATCGCGATCTTCGCAAAGTTTCCTCGTTTAATCTATTTTTGAGTACAAAGCTAATTAAAAAAAATTGTATCCATTTTAATGTATTGGTCTGGAAGTTTTTATACAAAAAATTGTATATTAAATTTCATGTAGAATTATGATGAAAAATTTATGTACAGTGTATTAAAAACATTGGGAATTCTTTAATTTCAATGATTTTTAATTTTACTAATTTTAAAGCACTTTAATTTAAATGAAAAAGTGTACTCATTTTTCATCACGATAGTACATTAAATTTACGATTTTTTTACAGTGCTTCTATGAAAAATCATTTCCCGTGATTATTCTCGGGATTGGCTTCCTCACAGAGGTAGCTTTGTCGGTAAATCAAAATAATTGACTAAAAGTTTCGAAATTTTTGTTCATGAAAATAAAGCCTCCTCCATGAAGAAGCAAAAGTACGCTGAACAATTTTCCCTAAAAAATTGCTAATGTCGTTTCTCTTGCAGATGACAAAGCCAAACGATTGAAGTTGGATTTTTCGTCTCGAGCGGAATTGTCAAAAAATCCGATAGCGTCGAGGCTTCTTCGATTAATGGACGCGAAGGAGACTACGATATGTTTGGCCGCGGATTTGACGAGGGCCGAGGACATTATAAAATTGGCGGAACTGGCCGGACCGCACATAGCCGTACTGAAGACTCACGCCGATATCCTCGAAGATTTCAGCGAAGAATTCATCAGTCGTCTGAAGAACTTGGCGAAGACTCACAATTTTCTGCTCATGGAGGACAGAAAATTCGCCGACATCGGTCACACAGTTTCGCTTCAGTATTCCAAAGGCATGTACCGAGTTTCGGAGTGGGCCGACCTCGTCACCGCTCACTCGATAGCCGGACCTGGAATCTTGAGCGCCTTCGAGGAAGCCCTGAAGAAAAGCTCCGAGCCACGCGGTATCTTCCTCATAACGGAAATGTCGTCGAAGGGCGCACTCACGAATGAAAATTATGCGAAAGAATCTGTGTCGATCGAGGACAAGTCGAATCTGGTGATCGGTCACGTTTGCCAGTCGAACGTTTTTGCCGATCCGGGTTTGATTCAGTTGACACCCGGTGTCAAGCTCTCCGCAGCCTCCGACAACTTGGGTCAACAATACAATACTCCGGAATCGGTTGTAAATTCCGGAGCCGACCTGGCCGTCGTCGGCAGAGGCATTACCGAAGCCACGGACAGGCTGAGCACGCTCTTACAGTACAAATATCAATTGTGGTCGGCTTACAAAAAACGATTGCTCGTTTAAGCTGGGCTTCGATGAATTTATGTTCGAAACCCCGATCAGTGTACAGTACAATTTTTCGCAACCGAATTTTTGCTAAAAAAATCGATTTCTGACAAAAGCGCGTTTGAATACCGAATGAAAATTTTCCGCTGCCAATTTGCAATTGCCGTTCGTGATAAGATAATAATATTTTATACAATATTTCGATTTATCCATGCCTATTGTGGATACGAAATATACGACCAATGAAATAACGAAAATGACGTAGAGAGACGCACTTACAAATGAAAATTATGCGAATGAGTCGGTGTCGATCGAGAACAAGTCGAATGTGGTCATCGGTTATGTTTGCCAATCGAATATCGCGCTATAAAACTGAATGGTCTGCTTACAAAAAGCGATTGGTCGGTTAAGATTGGTTTCGATGAATTTACGTTGGAAGGCCCAATCAGTACAGTACAAATTTTCGTAACCGAATTTTTAATAAAAATCTATTTGGCGTTGAATACCGATCGGAAATTTTGCCGCCCCAATGTGTAATAGCCATGCGTAAGATAACAATATTTTATACAATATTTCCGATTATCCATGCCCATTGTGGATACGAAAGATACGACCAATGAATTTTTTTATTTTGCGGCTGGTGCTTCCATTTCGATATAAAACATCATCTATTTTCCTGTACAATATATTTATATATATATATATATATATATATATATATATATATAAAAATTCTCTAAAACTATGGATTGTTCAGTTGCTATTTCGGCAACTGATAGTTTCATCGAACACGCGTGAAATATAAACCACTCGCACGTCACAAAGCTAAATGCGCATATTTGAAGAATCCCGTAATCACGCTTCCTTGCTTTTCGTGAGCTCTTCGACTAGTTTTCTGAAAACCTGGGCAACCTGACTGTCGGGCAGAGTCTCCAGTACGCTCTGTCCTATATCCGCCAACTTTCCCATCGCCGGATCTATCGGTAATTTCGCCAAGAAAGGCACCTTTACCATCTCTGAGAGAGCTATGCCGCCGCCGGACGAAAATATGTTTGTACATTCCTAAGAAACAAAAAATTGAACAGGCGTGATTTTAATTGAACGCTCGTTGACGCTTACCGGCTCAAATTTATTTACTCACCGTGCACGTTGGACAAACGAATCCACTCATATTTTCGACTATGCCTATTATAGGAATTCCTGTTTTTCTGCAAAATGTAACTTCCCGCAAAACGTCGTCCACGGCCACTGCTTGCGGAGTTGTTACTATTATCGCCCCATCACATTTCACGTCCCTGTTTGCATAAAAATCATTGGTTTTTAAAAAATATTCATGTTGCTTTTTTATGAGGATTTGGATTTTTTAAATAATGTCCATTGAAAAAATGGACTGTAAGTTGAAAAAACACTGCGCTATTGACCTGAAACTTTCCATAAATATAAAATAATATATGAAAGTGTTTGATAATGAAATTTCGTTAATATTGAAGGTTTTTATGAAATTTTACATTCTTCGAAGATTCGCTGTGAACAATCTACCTCAAACTTCGAATTATCCATCAAGAATTCCCAAAAAATATAAAATGTACTTATAATAAGAAGAGTTTAGTATCAAATTGGATAAAAATCGATGAAACGTTTCAGATCTTCCGAGATTGGTAACGTATAGAGAATGTTCAAAATTTCATTTATTCATAATTTTTAAGCTTAGGAAAACGCTACCGAAATATCAATAAACAAACAAAAATGTAAACAAACTTCGAGGTATCGATCTGGAACTTTCAAAAAATATTAAATGTATTCATAAAAAGAGTTTCGTATTAAGACGGATAATAATCGATGAAGTGTTTCAGATCTTCTAAGATTCGTAAATTGTTCAGAATTGTTCATTTTATTTACTTTTATTTTTCGTTGCGCCAAGTGCGAGTTTGCTTAGGAAAACCCTACGGAAATATCAACAAAAAAACAAAAATGCAAACGAACTCTGCAAATTTCTCAATCAACTTTAACGTGTTCACGTTACTTTTTCCAAAGTAATATATCCTAAAAGTTTCCTACATTTTTTGGCCGCGAAAAATCGTCTTCTGCAAACGCTGTTTTTAGTGGCAAAGTTTTTTATCAGCACCCCCTCCTCCCCTCTTCCCTCCTCATCGCCCACCCAACGAAACGATCATTTTAATCGCGCCGCTAAATATATCGCACAGATAAGACATTCGCTTTACCATCAGTGTGCTCAAAAATACAATTGTAACGTAAACATCCAATACGACATTCCAGTTCCTTCTTTTTCTTTTTTTAGTTTTGCTATGTGTGGGAAATTTTCCAAAATTTTCCAAACATAGCAGATGTTATGTTTGATAATGGCGAGTAAACAAGGAACCTAAGGATACAATTTGTCAGTGATTCGCACCTGTGTCATGAGTGATTGACCAAGTGTTTCATCGGTCCCATGACGCGAGCTTATCTAACTACATATAATTATTATTCTCAGACGCTAAGTCATATGATTTCCAATCATCACAACATGTGACTGGTATCAGCTCGCATGTGACTTCCCCCAATAACAGTCTACGTTCAAGCCAAGGTCAAGGAAAAAAAACCATCATACGGGCCGATACTTCAATTACAACATGCTTCCGCACAGTCAAATATACCATACCACTTATAGTTTAAAAAAAAGTAATATTTTTTTGTTTTGTAGGACAGATTCCTTATATTTATTTTTCCATGTACGTATGTGACTTCCACCCAATAATAGTTGTACATCCCAGCCCAGATCAAGGAAAAAGAAAAAACTTTTGACCCCTATCGTATGGGCCAAGGCTTCGATTACAACATGCTTCCGCACAGTCCAATATACCATAAAACTTATTTATTTATTTATTTATTTATTTATTTGCGGGGACCAGCCCCTTTTACTTATACCAAAAAAAAAAAATTTTTAAGAACTTATTATTATTTTGCTCACCGCAAATTCTCCATGACCGTGATATGCTCATCGGAGGTGCCGGGAGGAGTGTCGATTATCAGGTAATCTATATCTTCCCAAACGACGTCGTTGAGAAATTGTTTTATCATTCCGGTCTTCTTCGGGCCTCGCCAGACGACTCCGTCGTTTCGATTTTTCAGAAGAAAACCGATGGACATAACGGCCAGCCGCTGCTCCGGGTCTGCGTAAACCGGCACCCACCTTCGACGACACAAAACAATGTTAATACAAAAGTCACTCCTTCGTCAACATTAAGTTGTTTATTTTTATTTTTTTGCAAACAACAAATAGAATCATTTTTTTATTAGCAAAAGTTTCATCATCAGACTCGCGACGAAAGTTAGTGAGAAATAAATAAATAAATGAAAGTACCCATCGGAAGATTGGTGAACATCCTTGTCCTCCAGATTCAACAGGTATGGAACGCTTGGACCGCAGAGATCGATGTCCAGTATGCCGACCTAGACATTCCAAACGTTTCAGCCTTTGATTCTTATTATTACTATTGTTATTAACATTTACAGAAAGGAAGTATGACACTTATAAAATCAGCATCTTAGAAACCGAATAGAGTTTCATGCGAGCATGTCCAGGTATATTAATGAGAATAAAAAGGAAAAGACGAAAGTATCGGAAATTCGATTCCTCGCGAGATAACTCACTTTAAAGCCCGAGACTTTCAGCGCCAGAGCGAGTTGTGTGCTGACCGTCGATTTTCCTACGCCACCTTTCCCGGAAAGTACGAGGAGGATGTGCTTGACGCCGTCCAACATCGTTAGACGACTGGGCTCGCGTTATCTCTCCGCTCGTTCGGCTCGCTCTAGATCGAACAAACGCGTTTCGATTTTATTCGCCCTCCTACCGACTGTAGTTCGCCCCTTCTCTATTACGAAAAGCCTGTCGGGGACCTTTTTCGCCGGAGACTTCATACGCCAGGCAAAAGGTCGCTCGACGTATGACGCTACGTGTTGTTCGCAGCTTCGCAAGCGCGGACGAGCCACGTGCTTTTATACGATTAAACCCAATACATACGTTGCGGACAAGGGACTCCAGTCGTTTTCGAGCGATAGCGAGCGAAGATCGTCGATGTGCTTGTTCATCGATCCTGTCGAGAGCTTTTTATTCTTCGGCGTTTGTATTTTTCATACGGGTCGATTCGAAGAGAGAAAAAATGAAAACATTGGAACTATGAGACAATGACACATAACAGCTGTAATTCTATATTCGTTCGATCGTTCGCGAGAGGCGCTGTTGCGAATGAGTTTTTTTTATCCAGACCGCAGATGCAGAACGGGATTTTGCAACCCGGTTTGTTTCTAACTCATGCAAAATTTATTTATTTAGATTAATATTTGATGTTGTTAAATATCAAACAATACTATTGAATAAGGCAATTTATGGCTTGTATTGAAAGATTTGCACGATGATGGGCATGCGCAAGGGGAAATCCATTTGATAAATAAAATTTTGAATCCATTTAAGGGGAAGTGAAATATCGCGGCCGGTAATGAAAACTGTAATGAACTTTTCTCAAGGGTGCTAATTTTTTTAAGGAAAAAGCAAATTCGAGCCAGATGCGCAGGGTAATTCGGATCCGGCTCGAATCCATTTTTTTCTCAACAAAATTAGCACAATTGAATAAAGTTAATTCTAAAATTGCAACTATCTCTCTAGCACGTATCTTAGTTATACGCAACGTAATTTTAAATTCATTTAATGAAGGAATTTTTGAATTCATTTAACAAACGTAGTTATGAATCTATTTAATAAACAAAATTTTGAATACATTTTTAATAAACGAAATTTTGTATCCATTTAATTTAATTTAATAAACGTAAATTTAAATGCTTTTAATAAATGAAATGTAAAATCCTTTTAATAAACGAAATTTTCTTTTTCCTCGGCGATCTGCGGTCTCAAACCGGCATTCAGTACATTTTTTATTACCGGCGACGGTTTTTCACATCACCTTAATAAACGAAATGTTCAATTTATCTGAACCTTTTTCATTTTATTATCTAGAATCCAACGATTTTGAGAAAGAACGAACAAAGAATTTACATACTGACATTGTCATACGTGCGAGTTCTGCCTTTCAATAATTGATACGTGCCTACAGTACGAAAATTGATTTCGCATGACATAGAAGATACGTTCATTGTACACAAAAAAAAAATTATCTCTCGCACGCTTTAGCGACTGTGTATCGTGTTTTTTTCCGTACATAAAATCGATTTGAAAAAAACGCAAATGTACATAGCGTAACCATAGCAACGGCGCTTCGTTGCTTAGTTACCGATGACGCGCTTTCTCCATGTCAGACGTAAACACTCGAAATAATCAATAAATTATGAAGATTCGTACTCAAGAAAAAGTCACCGAAGATGGTAAGTCACGGAAAATCTTACTTCCCAATAATTTCTCCCTCGAGCCAGTTAACGGTTAAAAAATAAAATGCCATACACATCGATGTGCCGAAATTCGAAGCTTGCACACTATACTTTGCTGTTCCTGTAGATACTCTCCAGAGCGAAACCCGCACTGTCGGACGGCAGTCGGAAGTCCGCGTCGAGAAAGACCATTCCGAAGATGGAGGAATATCTGGAAAGGCGCGATTACTCGGGCGCTCTGACACTGTTGGAGTTCAACGGTTCGAATTTCGGCGAAAATACGGACATGTGGATAGCGTACTGCGCCTTTCATCTCGGCGATTACAAGAGGGCAGCGACGATTTACGAGAATTATAAAAAGAACGATGCCAAGCAGACCAAACGCGTGGAAGGCGTAGCTGAAAATCTGGCGTGCTGCTACTTCTTTCTGGGCATGTATCCGGAAGCCGAGGAAGTGTTGAGCGAAGCACCCGCCAGCAGTCTGAAGACTCGACTGCTGTTTCATCTTGCTCACAAAATGGGCGACGAAAAAAAAATTGCAGACTATCACGCCATGCTGCAGGACAATATCGAAGACCAAATGTGCCTCGCCTCTATTCACTATCTTCGCGCTCACTATCAGGAGGCTATCGATATATACAAGAAAGTACTCTTGGGTAACAGGTAGCTCGGAGAACCCATGATTCACAATATTGCACAGCACAGTTTTTGTTTACATCCGAGTGTGTCTGCACGGGTGCGTTAATTGGATCACCTGCTGATGTTCCGATTTAAGGATGGATCTCGATTATCAAACTCACTGTCAGGAGGCAATAGATATGCACAAGAAAGTACTTTTGGGTAACAAGTGCCTTGGAGAATCCATGATTAAAAATATTGCACGGCACAGATTTTGATTTTTTGAACCTCTAAGAGCTGCATTGCAATATCTGAGTGTGTCTGTACCGGCACATTAATTCCATCACCTGCAGTTATTCCGATAAAAAATAACTCGAATATAACCCTCAACACACCGCTAAACTGCATCATAGTGAAAGTTCGTATAAGCATTTTTACGTTTTTTTAAGGTGAATTGAGGTATTCAAGGCTGGTGGAAGCTTCATGAAAAACGTTTTGAAAAAATGAGGGTGTAATGTCCAAACTCTATTTGGATCAATTTTTTTGTAAGATTCGATAATGAGTTGATTTTAAAATCGTGTATTAACTAGAAAACGATTTCCCATCAATTTATTTACAATTTAAATGAATTGATTCTAATTCGACTACAGTCCACTGTACAATTATTTTGAAAGTACCAGATAAACCATTAATTTTATATAAAACAGTTCTGATTATTAAATCGCGGACGTATTCGCCGAATAAATATTTAAAATATTTTGGTCTCGATAGTAGAAATCTTCTGACGTAAAAAACATTACTATGCTCAATTCACCTTAAAACGACCTAAAAAACAGTTAAATTATAGAATGATAATTAAAAAGAAAAACCCTTCATGTTTCAGAGACTATCTGGCTTTGAACGTGTACGTGGCCCTGTGTTACTACAAGCTGGATTACTACGACGTGGCCCAAGAGGTGCTGCAAGTTTACTTGCAGAAATATCCCGACAGCGCTATAGCGATTAATCTGAAAGCCTGTAATCATCTGCGTCTGTCCGACGGTAACGCGGCTCAAGCAGAGATGAAGCAGCTGGTCGAGAAAACCACCAGTTCTTGCAGCTTCGGTCACGACCTTATTCGTCATAATATAGTCGTGAGTTCAATAATATCGACGATTTCGCGAGTAACGCTGCTGATTCTGAAAGATTTTCTTTTTATTCCTCCTTTTTTTGGAGTCATGCCGCTTGGCCACCTTCAACTTTCTGAAACATCGATCTTTCGTTGATTTGCAGGTTTTCCGTCGTGGCGAAGGGGCTTTGCAAGTGCTCCCCAACTTGGTAGACGTTATACCGGAAGCCAGACTGAATCTCGTGATCTATCATCTCAAACAGAATGATATTCAAGAGGCTTTCGAAATGATTAAGGATCTGGAGCCCGCGGTGCCGCAGGAGTACATTTTGAAAGGGATCGTCAATGCCGCTATGGGACAAGAAACGGGTTCAGTAAGTCTTCCGTCTGACCCCGAATACAGTAGAACATCGCTCATGCGAGCTTCGATCAACCGAGCCCTCCGCGTTAATCCATATAGCATGGAAATATTTTGGAAAGATTTCAATAATATTATTTCTTTAAAATATCAAAAATATTTTATCAACATTAAAGAAATTATTGGGTGTAAAATAAATAAAAATATTTCAAAATATTGTATCTCTACGTTTCAGAAATATTTCAGATGCGTCGAAAGATTGAGTATGTTTCTGAAATATTTTTAAAAAACGTTTCGTTGGAATATTTTGACAGAATATTTCAAAATGTTTTTTCATATATTTTAGAAATATTTCGTAAAATTTGAAACATTGAAAATATTTAAAAAATGACTTCAAAATATTTCGTGCTTTGTGGGAAGCGAGGTGTAGTTTCGGATAATACCGAAAACTGCTACTTTCGAGTATGTTGTCCGAGATTTCACTTATCCGATGTATGCACTTCCCATATTACAGTAGAACCCCGATTAACCGGGGTCGGATTAACCGTGCGTTTTCCGCGGTTTTTTTTTAATACGCGAAGCAAGCCAAGGTCACTGAGTACTTACAAAAAAAGTAGTAGTTTACGTTTTATTAATGGAAAAAAAAATCCGAAGCTCCACATTCTAGTTCACACTGTTTAACAATTAAGTACAAGTTATACCAAATGTTATTGTAACTTGTCAAAATAAAGTTGTACCATTAGCCATTATTGACTTATATACTTTCGCTGTCTAGTTCGGATTGACCTGGATTTCGATTAGTCGGGGACTCTTCGGTCTCGAGCATCCCGGTTAATCGGGGTTCTACTGTACCTCGGACAAATGTGGTTGTGCTGTAATTAACATTTTTTTTTTCGTTAAGAAATTGGCAAATACGATTTTTCTAATTTTAGAGAGACAGCATTAAAACGGCCCAACAATACTTCCAACTGGTCGGTTCTTCAGCGTCGGAATGCGACACCATCCCCGGGAGGCAGTGCATGGCATCGTTCTTCTTTCTACTGCGGCAATTCGAGGAGGTCCTGGTATATCTTAACTCGATAAAAACTTACTTCTCCAACGAGGACAGCTTCAATTTCAATTACGCCCAAGCCCAAAGTGCCGCGGGATATTTCAAGGAGGCGGAAGAAGCGCTTCTGATGATTCGCAACGAGAGATACAAAAACGACTATATTTACATAAGTTTGCTGGCCTATTCATGTTAGTATAAATATTTTTCGTGATATTATCTAATTTTTTATTTTTTTCACACGAATTATTTAATTGTTTATTATATCAATTTTATGTTACTTTGCAGACGTAATGAACAAAAAAGCCCAACTGGCCTGGGAGCTGTACCTGAAAATGGAAACGTCTACGGAATCATTCAATCTCCTACAACTAATAGCGAATACCTGTTACAAAATCGGTGAATTTTGGTACGCCGCGAAGGCATTCGATATGCTGGAAAGAATGGATCCAACTCCTGATCATTGGGAGGGAAAGCGTGGCGCCTGTTGCGGTACATTTCAGTACATTGTCGCAGAGAAACAGCCCAAGTGAGCGTTCATAGAGTTTCGTTAAGGGGATGCTGGACTCGTTTCTAACTCCTTGCTTACTTTTTTACCGACGGAACTAGGCTCTTTCTTAGTGTCAATTAAAAATTGTTAATATGCTACGCATATGGTCCAACTCATGTAGGACTGTATGTTGACATAAACGCTACGGCGTGCATTCGAATTTTCATTAACAACGTTCAAGGAAGTAAGAAAATCGAATATTACTATTTGCGAAAAAGCATGAACGATTGACCCACCGCTGGGTCCCCTAGCAAGTTGATGGACCGCAAACGGACCGAAAAACGGACACGTCCGTTGGGGAACAAAACGGACCGTAAAAAACGACAAAACGGACTGTAAATT